>LUGF01046427.1:41838-68227 GCA_001625245.1 Calycopis cecrops | reverse complement strand
TTATTATACATAATCTAATATTATACTGAAATATATATCATATTAAATATATACGTATTGTATGAAATAATAAATCGCTTTGAGAATCGAATTTGTCGCCGCGCATTTTAGGCGCTTTAGTTATTCCGTTAAAGTCAATCTTATCATGATAATAACTTTTAATCTATTCGTCCAAATTACTTAGTGTAAAAGACAAAGTTTATCTACATTCAATACCTAAAGAGACAGATGTATTATCTTTCATAAGAATTCGATAAATATTGTTAAATGTGCATCGTTAAAAAATATCCAATTTAATTGAATGTTTGGTTCACTATTTTGGTCATAGTGACTTACACATAAAAGATAGATATATGCTGTCGCGGACTTTTATTTAGAACTATTTAAGATAAATAATCCTACAGTAATTATTATTATAGTACAGTAATATCTTTGTGTAACTCCAACGATTAGGGCAGCGCACGCCAATATTGCTCTCAGGGGGCTGATTTTTTTCCGACTTACTTGACAGTTATCGTTATATTATAACCAAATTATAAAAAATCCCTATATATTTTAACTTATTGTGTTATTCTGATATGAAAGCTATATTACTGTAAAGTTTCATGAAAATCCGTTCAGTAGTTTTTGTGTGAAAGAGTAACAAACACACTCACAAACTTTCGCCTTTATAATATTAGTAGGATCCCTGGCAGAACACTCGCCTCTTAAGTTATCTTTGGAAAATTTAGCAATTTAAGAAATCATTTATATTCTCTACATTAATAGGTACCTATTTGTGGTAAGTAGCAATTTTTTTTTAATTTTGTTGCACATAGATAAAAACCCTGGAATGCAATATGTGCTGCTTTTAGTCAGCTGCTCAGAAAGAGAATAACATTTTTCGTGCGTATGTCTGTATGTATGTAGGTATATTTCTATATGTATATAGATAAAATTCTCATGTCACAATGCTAGTTACTATACTCCTCCGAGACAGCTAGACCGATTCTCATGAAATTGTGTGTGCCTATTTTGTGTACCTACTTATTGTAGCTCTGAGAATCGGCTAATTTATAATTTTCATCTCGATATTTCCACGGGATCGATGCTTACGCGGGTTAGACCGAGGAGCGCAGCTAGTATGTAAGTTTATAAAATATGTAAGTAGATTTCTATGATTCCTGCTTGACAGATTTCAACAAATATGCGGTGTCGTCTGATTGGTTTTGATAATGCGTGTGACACTGGGTACAAGAAAGAATATTTATAGCAGCTGGGTCCTGCGTTATTATAATTTAATATTATTGCGATTCTTGAATATCATTCGTCATCTAGCTTAAGTTTCTAAACTTTTGGGTTATTAAAGGAATGCTCTGCTATTAGCCTAGTTACATGTACTAAGGGGCCTATGTCCAGCAGCAGACATCTTCTGGCTGTGGATGATGATGAAGCCAGTGCTTCATCACCATCCACCTCATCATACCTCAGTAGGTAACGTACTAAGGAATACCTGTACCTATTGTGTATTTCACAAATTTAAAAATATTAGTAGGTACTTACTAATTTTTGATATCTATCGTATCTACATTCCTACATAATTAAGTTTATATATTTATTTTCTTTGGATCTTTTCAAATGGCGACCATGACTGTTGACATGCAAATAAGTAGCTAGGCATGTATTTGTTGTCAACGAAGACGGAAAAGAAACACTAAAAGATAAAGGAAACACCACCAACGTGAAATGTGTTCAAGAAACAAAGGCGATATCGGGGAAACTCGGCGAAAAACAGGCAACAATGAGGTTTCATATTTCTACAACAAGGTTTACGAGTGTGTGTAACATATGTGCTAGGAGCCGTCAGCACTTGCCCCGTTTCCAGTCGTGTCCGACAAACTCGTTAAAAGTTGGCGAAACAACGGAAGCAACGTTACTTGGAGACACTTGCGACGCGACGTTAAGTAGAAAAGTATAACACGACAATAATATGGAACATTTTGTTACCAGACAAAAGTAACGTTGATATTTGAGTCAGGTACGTACTTATACGAGAAAGTTTGTAGTTTTCAATTCACCGAGTCGGGGGGAAATTACAAATGTTACCAACGTCTTTAATTAACTTTAAAAGGGCGTTCCTTTATTTATCATTCCTGATTTCACATTCCAAACTAAAGTAAACAGAAGTACTTATTAAAACTAAAAATATAATAATTGTAAGTGTAATTAACAAACATAAAATCATTTAGTTTATCAATAATCCTATTATTATATGTAGGTAGTATTAGCTAAGTTTAAGTAGGTGTAACTTAAGCAATATGATCAGTAATAACATATCGCATGTCTACTTAAATCAATTTTATCATTATTTTCGATGAATGTTTACTTGTTGGTTATAGGTAGATACTTATACATGTAGGTAATTAACAATGTTTTCAGTGAGGGTAGAAAATAACCTCACAAAATGTCACAACAGGATGATTGCAGTTGGGGCAAATATGTAATATACTTCCAAAAGAAAAGTTAAATAAGAAACATTACCAAGCTTCAGACGTTTGAGCAGAAAGCAATCAAGAACCATACACGAGCTATTAAATTATATTATTACAACCACATTTAATAACTGTTTAGAATTTTAGTTGCCCCACTATGATCTGGACAGGCTAAAATGGGAAAGAAAGGGATCTCAATATTTTATACTTGCAGGAATATTTTTTAAACAAGTAGGTAAGCGTAAGTTACTTTCTTTAAACAGACTGACGATCAGTTCCATGGTAGGTAATAAGTTTTTGACTATCGTAGTCTCTTTGGCTACCAAAAGTAAAAGAAGCAGTCGACTATTGTACGTCTAGTGTGTGATTCTACCACGTATACCTAGGTTACCGTAAAAATGAATACAATTCAGACAGCCTCTCGATCGCTCATAATTTTGATAATATAATAATAATTACAGCGTCAAGAAAAATGCTAACATCGTAGATGTCCCGCTATATATCGCTTTTGTCCACCTCTATATAGCATTAGATACTGTGAATAGTAATTAGGTACACAGAATAGGATGTCCTTATAAAACTCCTAATCCTAGTAAGATCCTTCCACGATGGCTTGAATCGTGCGGTTATATTTATGATGCTGAATCCGCGACTTTTGGCGTCAGATAGAGCTGTGTAGGTACTTCTTTCCAGTGCTGCCACCTTGTCGTGGTGGGGGGAGCGTGCGTACCTCTGTAATCCCCAAGGCTATCCTGGATAGGGCTACCCATACCGAAAAGACTGGGGAGAGGGGGGGGAAAGAGGCCAGACAAAGAGCAATTCAGCTAGGTAGGTAGGTCCTCCACACGTCCCTCCGAATCAGCAGATGGCGGCGCGGTGTGGAATAGGACGACTGGTGGACTTTTCAAATTTCTTCGAATCGGGGCGTGTGCGTGTGGGTGGACCTTTTCATCTTCCCTCACTTTCACACTTCATTTCCAGTTTAGCTACTTCGGGAAGGCCAACAATTTCTTGATGTTGGCATATTATGCCGTCTGGAGCGTTTCCTGGTTTCCTAGGTAAGACGTTCGTAGTGCTGCCAGTCCCGTGCATTCCGTAAGCTGCCGTCTTCTCTCCCGATTCTAATTCTAAGGCTGCGTATTTTGCCACATGCGTCAAAGAGCACAACCGAGGAGGTACCTGATACCTCCCACTTACAAGACACCGTAAAGTGACAGCTGTACTGTCGCATTTCGCGCAGTGAAGAAGTAGCCGGTGGGCCCTCGTAGGAGGGAGCAGTATGGAGGGCAAAGCGTATGTATAGCTTCTGTGCAGAGGTCTTTGGGCATAGGTAGTCATAAAAATGGCTCCAACTGCTCGTTTTCCTCCTTATACTATATTAACGCTCGATAGCTACTGCAGTTTATTGCCTGCTAGTGTGGTTTCAACATAATTATAAAAAGATAATATATCGATGTACCGAATGGATCTCGCTTTTAAGAGAATGCTACTTTTTAGGGTTCCGTAGCCAAATGGCAAAAAACGGAACCCTTATGGCCTGCGCAGAAAAAAATACGCTCCGCGAACAAAAAGCCCCCCGCGGATTTACTGCGTACTTAACGCACACGGTGTGGGAACATTTGTTACCCGGAACCTACCTCACTCTCGAGCGTACAACGCAGACTAGTCCTCACTCCTCCATGTGCAACGCAGTCGTTCGCCTAGTAAATTGAGTTCTATTAATTTCGTGGACTCCCGCGTACTTTTGTCCGGTCCACTCTCTGCATTTCCTCGGTTATTCGGGTGACTTTTTGTACGCGATACTTTTAATCCCTCGTTTGCGTCACTCAATACATAAATTCCATACGTAGTAAACGTTCTATTTTTGCGGACAAAAATCCCTAGTCTGCGCAGGTAATTATAGATTCGTCATGTCTGTCAGTCCGTCCATCCGTATGTCGCAGCCACTTTTTCCTAATCCATTGGGCCGTCGTAGTTAAAACTTTGTAGGTTGATGTATTTTGTGAACCGCCGAACCAAAACATACATAACAAAATTTTACAATTACCTAATAATATTTGGCCAACTTATTAAGACTTAAAATACAACCGCCCATGGGCGGCCTCAGCATCTAATTATAGAAACTTGAGCCGCCGATCGGCGATCATGGCAGTTCATGGGTTAAACAGCACACAAAATGCTTAATAAAAGCCAAATACTAAAATGAAAAGATTTATTTATTACAAAAAATTTTATTATCAACAAATTACATCATTATTCTAATCACAGTATAAATTATTCAAAATATCTAGGTACAATTAACTAAAACTAACTATCAAAACCTAATAGTTATAGTCGCATTGATTGTCATTGTCCACATGGCAAATTACTTGCAATTTGCAAAACAGTAAGTCATACATCAATATTTTTATATCAAAAATACATAATAAATAGTTATAGTTAATTAATAAATTTGTACATCAATAAATACACATCCTTTAAAACATGACTTGTTTGATCTACGACAAGTGTTTCTTCAAAATTATCTTAATATACTATATTCTAATTATAGGATTTATACAACAGTAAACATACATATGGTCTGTATCAATCAAGACATGACTTGTCCTAGTTATAAATTCCAACGTAAATTACATCGAAAATATAAAATATTCCTAAGCAAACAATACAGGTACCGAAAACATCCCAAAACTCAGTCCATTCAAAACATGTTAATACTAATACTACAAATTATTCGAAATCTTAAAAAATATAATGTTAACAACTGGAAGGTATTTTGGCTAGTTCATGGATAATTTCTCCTTTCAAGTGTCGAAGACTTGATACACTAGCTAAGGTAGGGTCCTTATATTTATTGTACACCGCCTTATATTTAGAATTTTCTACATTTACAACAACTTTGGCAATTTTTTTGATAATCGGATCTATATGTTCGAGAGTGTAGCCAGAATAGTAAGATAGTGTGTCTGTCCAGACGTCAGCAAGGATTTTGTTTGATAAAAGGTGAAGAGAAAGGCAAAGAGCTGCAGCAGCAAGTTCAGAGGGCTTGTAGTGTGCCATAGAATATTCTACTAAACATAGATCAACAAAATACTTTGCCAAATGGTGGTTCTTTGATGTACAATGAGCAGCTTTAACAAATCTGAAAGTAAAAAGAGTATTTTACAAAAGGCACATATTAACAAGAGATTCGTGTTAAGTTAATTCCAGGAATACCAAGCACAGTGACCCTACATTATCGTACCTGTAAGATAACTCACATGTTATATCACTTTTTAAAACCATAAGTAGGATGAATTCATTTTTTTACTCTTATTCATTAAATTATCTGGCAGTCCTGTACTGTGAGCTATGGACCTACATGCCTAGCTACTCAACATACTTCTGTTTCGCAGGTGTTTATAGAACAAGTAAACAGACAAACCCTATGAACACTCAACTGCACAAATAAATTGTAACAAAAGTTTTTAGCAGAATGGGTATTGGCAGGACAGTAATCAAGTGAACAGAACATAATATTAGCACTGATTTTTCAAGCATATGATTTTATTAAACTCTTGCTATTTACTACTGCTTTTAAGCATTGTCATCAAAAAATAGCTATCAACCATATTCATTAATTTTGACAGCAAGCAGTGCTTCTTCTATTCACATGTTTCTTCAAAAAGAAATCAAATGTTGCAATGCCTTATGTGACAATAATCATCATCCAGAAGAGATGCACCACTGGAAGAACATTATATATATACTTCTGAGTTCCGCCAAACAGCACCAAAAATAATAGTCATAAACCACTTGACCCACCAGCTCCCAGTAACATGACCTGCCCACCAGGTCAGGACAATCCATCTCCCAGTGAAGGGCAATCATTTGAGAAACTTTCTTAACACACACAAATTTTCAACTAAAAGAATAAAATAAGTACATACCGTCTTAAAAAGCTCAATGGAATAGGTCTTGCAAGGCAGAAGCCTAACTTAGATATAATTTCTCTTTCACACTGGAATACATCTGCTTTGGTGTATGCATTGTCCGTCACATAGACAAAGTCTCCTACATCAGGAGCATAAATTTCTTCGTATTTACTAGCAATAAACATAGCTGTTACTCCAACAAGTTGTAACTGGTTTCTTTCAACTTTTGGCACCACCTGAAAATAAAATATGTAAGCAGGATTATAATACTTTCATACATGCAGACTATAAGCCTTGTAGATTTCATTTAAATCTCTGATTGGTATCAAGAAGTCAAAGTGTCCTTTGTAATCACCATAATATGGTTTCCAGGAATATTAAGCTGATTCACAAGTTGGTTTGAGTACTTGAGTAGTACGAGTTTCTTGTTGATTACTTATCTGTATCACCCATGAGATCCATTACTGCACATAATCCTCATCAAAAAAGGGTCTCTTAGTCTTATTTGTATGCCACTTGCATCATGTAAAACCCCGTTTACTATTTTAACCATTCAGCCTATACAATATACATGGTAAAATAATTATAAATACCTGCAAATATCGGTCAATTATGCCAACAGACAGTTGAAAAGTTTCTAATTGTAGTGAGAATTGTCTTTGTACTTCCACCAACCAATCAATTAAAGTAGCCCTCATCTTGCCAGTTATAACAGACTGAAAAACAAATTCCTCATATTATACAATCAAAGATAGTGAAAATAAACCAGGTCAAGTGCGAGTAGGACTCGCACACTGAGGTTTCCGTAGGAACGGGAGGTATGAGCAAAAGTAATAGACGTCGGGAAAATTACACTTCCCTGCGACAAGTTGACAAACTTATATATGCGGGTGTTTGCATACATTTAGTATGAAACGAACTACATGCATAAGTTGGTAATGATTTTACCAGTAATATAAATTTAATTTACTAATTTTTAGATTTATTCCTATATGTATACTGTAAGGTCTTACTTGCCAAATTTCAGAATTCTAGCTCAACGGGAAGTACCCTATAGGTTTTCTAAAAAGTGCGTTTTCATACAAAATTTGTGCATAAATGGCTATAACTTTTTATTGCGTTAACTTAAAAGTGTGATTTTTTTTAAGGCATCAAGACGTAACTGACCTCCGTCTTTGGCAAAAATTTCAGCTTAATCTAAAAATTCTTAATTTTAAATTCTTAATTTAAAAAAGATATCAACAGACATACAACAAAGTGTCCTAGAAGGGTTCCTTTTTTTCTCTTTGAGATGCGGAACCCTAAAAAAGTAACCAGGACTTGGCACGAGTTTATGGATGTGACATGTGATCTTAGCTAAACACATCAATACAATTATATAAACATATCACAATGAAAAGTTTTGTCCTTTAATAAAGATTTGAAAGAACTTTGTGATTTTAATGCTTGACTTGGAGGTACTCAAGTCTACCTGGTATAAGTAGTAGCAAGCTCCTCAGATTTTAACAGCATGATGGTCTAAATCATATTATAACCTTGCTTGTTAATTAAACCACTTAACACAAGAGAATTTTCAAGTCAAGCAATAGTTACTAATTTTTGCATATAAACTTAATATTATATCTTAAAAAATTAATAAGATATTACCTGTGCATTCAAATGATTTTCCTCAACTGGATATTTCTCTTCAAGTTGAGTCAGATAAAAATAGATATCCTTGATATACATTGACATAAGCAGAGGACTATTTTTATCATAAGCATCAATATCCTCAATATCATTAGGTAACTCGGGAGTAAGAAGTTTTGTTTGTTCATCAAGCTCATTTTTAATCTTTTCAATACTTTCAGATTTCTCACTCAATTTAAGTCTTTCCAATTTTCCAGTTGATTCCTTAAGAATTGGCTTCGGTAAACTCTTTTTCTCTTTAGTGCTCTCTTTCAAAACATTTAACTTTATAGTCTTCTTAACATCTTGAATTTTCTTAGTTTGTACCAATATGTTCATAGATTCTTTAATTTCATTTGACTTTGTATCTTTAAGGGCAGCCTAAATAAAGTAAATACTAATAAGGTTAATAAATAAAGTTAAGTTAGTAGATGTTTTATGCCCGATTTACACGTATTAAGTAGTTAAGTAGTTAACTAAATTTTAACTAAATTTTAAGTACTTAATTGCATGTAAACAGATAATTTAGTTGCAACTTGCTACTAAATTATCTGTTTACATGCAATTAAGTACTTAAAATTTAGTTAAAATTTAGTTAACTACTTAACTACTTAATACGTGTAAATCGGGCATTATTATCATGACAAAGCAAGGAATGAAGACTTAATCTGCTATCTAATTATAACATGGACGAGGTAAGTTGGGACCTGGCAAAAGTTCCATGCGTCGCTCTCTACACCCGCACCACCCCCGATGTCGTCACATTGGGGCGACATTGGGGGACGTGCGGGGATAGAGAGCATTCTTTGCATTCCTCCCAGGTCCCCAACTTACCGAGTCTGTGTAGTATACATTTATCATCACTGTTGAGAAACAAGCTGCATTAAGCATATATGTTTTGAAAATAATAATTAAGTAGGTAATATCAAAAACACATACCCTAGTGCGTACCACTGCTCTAGCTGCTAGACTGGCAGTGCTCTCTTCTCTTCTTAAGGGTGGTCTAGATGCTGGTTGCCCTACATTTTTGGCTGCTAATCCAGTGTCTATTTTAGACTGCACATGTTTGTAACTGCTAAAAAATCATGATACTATTAATTTAACAACAAATAAAAGCGCTAATATAAATATTATTTGAATACAAAAATGAAACTTAACGACAAAATTTCAAGTTTAAATAGGTACTCAATACAGAGGGTAGATAGAAGAAATCGTTACCTTTTATTGACAATGCTTCGATTTACAGTAGCTTTTTTTTCGAATTCAGCTGTTGCTGCTACTTTACCGGTATTTACATCTCGATTCAATTGAATATTATTGCTAAGATCGCCTAGAGCTCCGCGAACAGTCAAACCTAGCCGTTTTGACGGCAAAGGTACATTGATTTTATTGTTACCATTGAAAACGTTTTCTTGGTCTTGGATTTTTACCTATAACACAAAGAGAGAGCGTTATAAACTGAATTACAAGTATAAAAACTGCAAAAAAATTAATAAACTTACCCTGAGTCTTCTGACTTGAACATCCATCATGTAAAACTATTATAACGTAACTTATGAAATAGAAATCTCTCGGCTCGACGGTCTATAGATAAGAAATTTATGTTAATTATATCTAAAAACCTTCAATAACTACGTTATTTTTGTTACTGACTGGTCAATAAAATTTGTAGTATGCACAATGAACTCCTTAGTCCTTCAGTGTTGTAAAATTTAACGGATGAATTTCAACTGTTTGCCATAGCTTATAGACGCCTAGTTTGCAATTGGTCACTGTACTTGACAACGGAAGTCATTACAGATTTGATTATTTATAACTTCTGAAATCAGTATTAGTTATATATATATAAACAAGTAAACATAATTGAAATATTTTTTAATAATTTTGAATATGCTATCAAATAAAATTTTTGTAACGTTTCAAATTAAAAAATAATTAGTTTTATATATAATTTCCGCCGTTTATACTACTGTCGTAAAAGAACTCTATGGCAAGCATTTTTTTTGTAAGTACATAAAACTATTTTGCCATGGCTGTTATTATTTGTGTGAAATGTGAATTTCTAAAAAATACCCGTCGTGATTCAATTATGTTCGCAGCATATTTGACGCTTATGTGAACAGAGACATTTTCATTATTAGTTAAGTTCACTTTGATATAATTTTTTTGATTACGATTAATACGAGTGCAGGTGTAGAAATATGTTACAAAAATACATAATTAATATTGTCCGTTCACTTCATAATTTTTGACGCGATAACGGCGAGTCTACTCATAAAAAATAGACTATGCTTATTATTGGTTCACTAGAAAGTTTACTATTTACTCTTATTATTGTTTAATCGGAGTGTACGCATAAGATAGGTAAAATCTAAATAAAAAGTGATTACATTAATTTTATGTTAACACTAAATACATGGTGTGGTCTACTTTATTCATAGGCACGTTTTTTTAATATTTTAAAACCAATAAATATATAGCACTAAAATTATAAAAACAAAACATTACAGAGATCGTGCATGAAAAGATGCGAAGGTGACGAGGCGATATATATTATTAACATTTCAAAATTCAAACATTTTTTACAACAACACTAGAGTTGTGCAATTTTTTGTATTCTCATATTCAAAATGTGCAGCTTAAGCCTTTACCCCTAGTATTTTTTAATCTTAGATATCGTTATTTGAGCGACCAGGACAGGTTGGGTCTCTGTGATCTCTGTCTACGCCCTGGTCAGTTGTTGGGACTAGTGACAAGAGCCTACCGTCCAACTGACAATTGCCCATAATGGGCGAAGGAAGGAAAAAAAATGTCCAACTGACAAATGACAGGTTGTGCTTTGCGCTGTACTGGAACCTGAAAAGCGTGGCATGATTCCTGTAAAATTCCTGTAATCAATAATCAATACTTCAAGTCATTGAAAAGTATTATTAAATGCGCAGCTGCACGCTTGCAATGTTTTCGTGGTCTTAAATTGTAATGGAAAAAGAGTCGTAATTATATTCAACAATATATTGTAATCATACACATTTTAAATTTAATATCTAAACTTTATATTATAAAATACAAAACTACAAATATTATTATTTTTTAAAATTAAGTCTTGTGGAATTCTTCACCATACTGATTTCATTTTTTAAAAATTGTAAGTGCAGTATAATTAAATTTGTGAAAATAAGTATCTTTTAATTTGTAAGTATGTAAGTATATTTTAAATTAAATAATTTACTGATGTTGCAGTTATTACAATGGTGCAAAAAGGACCACGTCCGCTCGTTATTTGCGGCCCTTCGGGTTCAGGAAAAAGCACTCTCTTGAAACGTTTACTTACTGAGTATCCTGACAGATTTGGATTTTCTGTGTCCCATACTACACGTAGTCCACGACCTGGTGAAAAGAATGGTATACACTATCATTTTACTGATATTGATAGTATGAAGACAGCTATTGCCGTTGGAGAATTCATAGAAACTGCTACTTTTAGTGGCAACATGTATGGAACAAGGTAAATAACCACACTTTTATTTTTGGATAAAGGCCAATTTTTACTTATTGTTTATGTTGTGCTTCAATATGTGACGATCAAGTATTTAAGTAAACAACATTGGCCTCAATGGCAATAATACTATTTCATTGATGTTAAATTATAATGTAATGTTTCTAAATACAGTGGAGGCACAAGACCAAAATTTTATGTGTGGGCGAGATACATTTGCAAGGCCCCTCAGATTGCATGAAGATGAATAAACTAAATGGTATACCTATATAATTTTAAAAAATAATTTAAATGAATATTGTAATCTATTAATGATCACCATGTGTACTTTTGGATTTTGTATACTTGTACCAGGCGTGAGGCCCTAGACACCACGAGGCCATGGCCCTTCGCCCAAGCCTTCCGCCACCACTGTTGAAATATTAATATAAATTATTTTATGAATGACCATGAATTTTTAGTAGACACATATCCACTTTGTTGGGCTTAAAAATAAAAATTATTCAATTGTAATATTTTATTGCTGTATAGCTAAGTGAAAGAATGGTTAAAATGGTCCAATAATTTTTGGAACCTATTTAAAGCTGTTGTGTGTCAATATTGTAGGTACTATGACATCTTGTTGACAAATAAGAATTTGAAGAGTACCTAAGATTATCAGATTGTCAGTTGATTGCATTATGTTTTACAATTGGGTGCTACTTAGTGCTTAAATAAGGAAAAAAACAATATAACCCAATCATTGTTTTATTGGACATAATAAAAACAAAAAAAAAAAATTCTTATTCTCTTTATAATTTTGTGGTACATATATTGCAATTGGCCAACTTGACTTTCAGGTAAACTTGAGTGAGATTTGGAATCAAACTCTTAATATTTTGAAATAAATAAATCTTCAGACTTAAAATTGGTTACTCTGTTATTTGAGCTGTTCCAAATTTATGAGAAAGAAATGTACAACTTTATAAAATTAAAAAAACCTATTAATATCTATAGGTGCCATTGAACATGCTTACCACTAGGCAGTATGGTCTCCCTCCCAAAGATGCCGCCATCTTATTGTGGTGGTGGGGCTTACACGCCCTTGTGATCACCCAGACTATGCTGGACAGGATTACCCATACCGGATAGGCTTGGGGAGAGAGGCCAGACTAACAAACAGCTGGACAATGGGTCCTCCACCCATCCCTCTCAAATAGCAGAGGAAGGTGTGCATTGGAACAAGTGGTGGGTTCACCACATTGGTAGTCTGCTTCTTTCGAGTACTGAGCCCAGGGTCAGGAATCAGGATGGGAATTTGACTACATTGCATGGTTCCACGTCGTAATAGGGACTGGTCAGAGGCAACCAGACAGTCTCCAAGGAGAAGTCTGGCCTTTTTGTAGAGGCCAGGCTGTCACTGGATACCTCCATGTAATTAACATTCGGGACACTCCAATTATAGTGGCTGAACAGTAGAGTGAATAAAAATAATATTAAACAACATGATAAAAGCGAGAGGCGTTAAATGAAACCACATATTATTTAGTGTATCTTTTCCAGGCTACACAACAAAAATCAGATCAATTGGATCAATAGTTTATAGCCACAGGAATTTTTTAGTTTTTTCTCACGTCGTACACGCTGTATCTAGCTGATCTCGAGCCCGACCTACTAGAGGCAGCAGGGATCATTCACCCCGTGCGAGGTTGCTGCTCGCTGTAGCCTCCGGTACAAAGCATGATTACATTTTTTCGCTATAAAGTTTTGCTTGTCGTAAACTTTTTTAATAGTTTTGGATTAACTGTAGGCTTGGTTGTTGTATAGTATAAAGGAGCAGTCGGATCCATTCTTATGACTACAGATTCCTACAGGCAACCGCATAGAGATAATACAGAAGCGCTGCCCTCCTTTCTACTCCCACTTCCATGGGAAACCGGCTATTTACACACTGAACGAACGCGACAGCGCAGCTTTCACTTTACGTCTGTAGCCTCCGGTACAAAGCATGATTACATTTTTTCGCTATAAATTTAGCTTGTTGTAAACTTTTTTAATAGTTTGGGTTAACTGTAGGCTTGTATTTGGATTAACTGTACTTATAGTATACTAGTCGCGCCCTAGGGTTTGATCCGCGTAAATTCGATCCCGTGGAAAATATAAAATCATCCCATGTCATCCCATAGGAACATTTTTTTCGGGATAAAAACTATCCTATGTCTTAATCCAAGTTACCCTCTATGTGTGTGCCAAATTTCATGAAAATCTGTTCTACCGTTTTTGCGTGAAGGATTACTCCTTGAAACAAACAAACGAACATACGACCTTTTTCGCATTTATAATATTAGTACGATATGGTTTAATTTAACGCCTCTCGCTTTTATCAACCTTGTATATATATACTAGCTTATTTTATTTTATTTTACTTTATTTGAAAAACATACAGTGATAAGTAACTTAAAAATTTTAACTGTATACAAAACAAGACACCATTTATGCGTTTTCACATATAGTTTGCTAAACAAATTAGAATAGTTTGAACACAAACAAAAGTGAGATATTATTACATCAATGATGTAATAATATATCTTAGCTTAGCTACAGTTTCTCTTGTGCAGGATAAAAAAGTTGAGATATACTTTTTAACCTATTTTTTTACCTACTGAATATGCAGATACAATTTCATGATAACAATGTTCAAGCCCATTTCGAGCGTGAACACAACACTTTGGTTTTTTGTACTAAAAATTTTATAAACTAAATCAAAAGAATAAACATAAAAGTTACATACACAATTAAAATTACACAATTAGAAGTTATAGATAAATATTTAGGGTGATAAATAATCCCATTTGCTCCCTGGTGCAAAGTGTGTTCAAAAAATGTGAGAGGGTGCCTCTCTCCCCGATGGTTGCTTAACAACGGGAGATACAAGCATGACTTCCAATGAAAGATTTGCAGAGAAACTATATCTAAAATTACTAGTGACCGACCGAAACAGTTTTTTCAGCCGAAGCCGAAACCGAAACCAAACTTTCGGCCACGCTCTCAGTTTCTGCCGAAACCGAAACCGAAAGTTGCTAAAATTATATTTAATTTTTAAAATGCACCTAATATTTAAAATTTCTTATTTTTTTAGTTCTATAATGTCTGAACAGTGGTCGGAATAGCGAATAGGGCTATAAAATTGTACAGGATTTATAACATTCCGGACATTAATTTTGTGTTATAAACTTCGGTCGGTCACTAAAAATTACAAACTACATAATATATTATAAAGTTGTGATGTTTCTGTGGTACCTATAAATGATTGATTTTTATGAGGCTACAATAATGAACTCTATATTGAATGTTTAATTTCACTGATACCAACTATATTTTTTTTTAGTTTGTGAATATTACTACTATTGGAGAAAATGTGTTATGAAGTGCAACCTTTCTGGGTATCCCAAATGACTCCGATTATGTCCCTCAAAAATCTATTCTTACTTGTACTTTTTATTGGTAATTACAGTAAAAAAGCGGTGGAAAGTGTATTACGTATGGGAAAAATTTGCATATTGGACATTGAAATTGAAGGAGTGAAACAAATAAAGAGGACGGATCTGAATCCCTTGCTGGTGTTTGTGATGCCGCCATCTATTGAGGAGTTGGAAAAGAGATTACGCAAGAGGAACACCGAAACTGAGGAAACCTTGAAAAAACGCCTGGATACTGCACGCAAGGAAATTGAATATGGTATTTTTTAATGTGTTATTTTTATTTTATTTTGCTTTATTAGGAAAACATACAGTGTTTTATTATAAAAACACTTACAAACTATGAAAAATTCTAAACACCAATTACACGTTTCCGCATATTGAAGCTAAAGTTATAATAATTTATTTATTTCCTTTTCTGTAAGTGAATACAGATGTTAAATAAAATGAAATAAATAAAATAAATAACAATTTATGTTATGTTAGTAATTTTATCAATCAGATAAGACTTTCTATTTTATTCAAAGTTAATACCATGCGTGTAGCATAATAGTTGCTGGAGTTATGGGCATACCCATGGTACCCCCACGCATGGTATTGACTGTATAGATTACCCACCTGATTTGTTTTGTATTGTTGAAAAAATCTCAGTAAAAAGTAGTGCATACATAGATTTCAACAAAATTGGACCGGCTCGTTCAGGGCCGCACCTAAAGTGAAAGCTATGCAGTCGCGTATTGTGCTGGTGAGTTTCCAATGGGCCCATTAGCCGATGGGAAACTCCGAAAGGAACGTGTGAAAGTGGACAAGACATCTGCATAGTAATGCTTTATTGCATAAAATCCTCAATTTCCTCCACACACTAAAAAATAAACGTTGTGATTTTGTTCATTTTCAGGCGAGCAGCCAGGCAACTTTCATGCAATCATTGTAAATGACGATCTCGACCTGGCATACTCTGAATTGCGCGCATTTATATGTAATCCAAAGGTCCAACAAGGTTAGTGTTTTAATCTTCACTTAAGACATTTTATTTATCTGACAAATATCAACAACAATCTGGTAACTATAATTTATGTCTTGCGTTAGGTATATTAAATCATTTTTTTTATTTACCCAATTTACATCTTGATTAACTTAACGTAGGAAATAGTATTCACCAATAAGTAATATAGAAACATACATAATATACATAATAATATACAGGGTTATTTTTTGGTCACCGGCCAAATTTTAAAATAAGGAATTAAACATCATTCCAAGGGTGTGTTTTAAATTTTATCGTCTATTTGTAATATTTTGTTAAATAAAAATCTATTTGAAATGGTCCTTAAAAATACAGCGATCGTGGTTCATACGCGAAATGCATCGATTTCAAGGTCATTGACGCCAGCCGAGCGACACTCCCAAGTCATATTCCCCGCGGTGACCAAGAAATATGTTTATAACATGAGACAAAGTAATTTTAACTACTTAATTATTTTTTAGTCTTTTTTATTTATTAAATTGAATGTATTATTGATTCTGAACCAAACCTGAAAATTTGGCCGGTGACCAAAAAATAATCCTGTATATGTGTTACTACATTACATGTATGTCTATTGAGGAAGTACTAGGTAATCTGTCATAATAGATCTTATCACGTTATGCATGTCAGAAGTTCATAATAATAAACAACCAAGAATATTGATAATGTTTGTAAACATGGCAACACCAGAATAAGCGCCGTCATAAACCAATAAGGTTTTAATGCAGAGGCATAGTAGACGGCAAAAAATGCGACAAGCAGAGGTAGTCAATTGCATTATAACTGGAAACATGGTTATAGGGATAGGATTTACATGTTTGTATGTACAACACACACACATCTATACATCGTTTAGGAGGAGGTAGTGCCATGCATGGTGCATGACACTACATCCTCCTATGCAACGGAATTGGGCCGGCACGACCGGTAAAGTATCTCTCGTTCACTTGATACCGGCGTAACGTGAGTGTCGCTGTAGCGTTTGGTGTGGTGTGTGAGTAGCCGGTGGCCCATTGGGGGGGGGGATGGATGATTGGAGGGCAACGCATTTGGGTAACAATCATGCGAATGTCCATAGGCGTCGGTCATCAAAAGCCTCCGATTGCTCGTTTGCCCCCCTTATTCTATAAAAGAAAATCGCCACACAACTTGGCGAAATATAAAAATAAAATAATGTGTGTATATGTGCCAAAAATCAACGATAAGTTATCGGGGCATCGATATTCTAAACATTATTTAACCCAACAAGGGAAATACAGATGATATTTCGAAAATGAAGTATTTCAAATTAAGTACAACTACAAAATACGTGTTTGCATTATAATTTTAAATACTTTTTTAAAACATTTTGTTTTTTATTTAAAATACTTTTAGGGTTCCGTATCTCAAAGAGAAAAAACGAACCCTTATAGGATCGCTTTGTTGTACGTCTCTAAAACGCGTGAAGGGATTAAGCTGAAATTTTTGTCAAATACGGAGGCTAGTTACGTCTTGATGCCTTGAAATCACACTTCTAAGTTAACGGAATAAAAAGTTATAGCCAATCATGCACAAATTTTGTATGAAAACGTACTTTGTCGAAAACCAAACAATTATCGGGTACTTCCCGTTGACCTGGAGTTGTGAAATTTGGCAAGAAGTAAGAACTTAATAAATCTGAAAACTAGTAAATTACATGTAGATCATTGGAAAAATCATTATCAACTTATAACTGTAATTCGTTGCCTACTAAATGTGTGTGAGCAACCGCTTATATATGTTTGTCAACTTAAACGGCAGGCGTAAAGTTACAATAATTCCAAAACCATGTATTACGTTTGGATTACGAAACCCTCGGTGTGGGAGTCGGACTCGCACTTAGCCGGTTTTTTAGGAGATTTTTTTCTATTTGCAAAACGCAAAATACTTTTTACAAATTTTATCAACAACAATACCAATAAAATTATTTGAACTTCTTTGTTTTCGGTCCAAAAAAAAAAACAAATTTGTCGTACATAAATGGTGCGACCACGAACGTACCTGTACTGTGCTCTTCACACCACACCACTGCACCACTCCACTGACGGCCCACAACACTTAGTGTGGCCCGCGCCGTCAATAATAATAATTATAACGCTCGGCAGACCACGGAAAACACTATCGGATTTGGTCAGGGCCGGACAAAGGTGCGGATCGCACTAAATACGGGCGTCTGTTTCAAGTTCCAACTATTATGCTCCCCAAGTGCCCGCCTCTTCGATGAGAAAAACGCCAAACTCCCTCCGGAGCTACGAAATGTATCATGAATATTCGCCGACTTACATATTGTTATTATTTTATACATGAGTAGAAATTCGGTTATTTTTCATGATCATTCATATTTATATCTAGTGGTTTGTCAAAAGAAATCAACAAAAGCCTATTATACTATTACACCGTAAATAGATAAGAATGAAATACATGATTATTTGATTAAGAATAAAAAAGCAAAACGGAAAAACCTGTTTCATGTTTTAAAATATGATGTAAAAGATAATATAATTACTATGTTTACATTCTTTTCATTTACATTCTCTTTGAAGAAATACTAGCGTCGCCATACGCCATTGGCATTGTTCCTAAATGTGAAAACATTAAATAATTTTATTGTTGAATTTAAGATACATTCATGGTTTTCAACAAATAACTCTTTACTTATCTACTTTTAACAATTGTTTAAAACTAAAGTAGATATTTTATTTTTTATATTAATAAATATATTTTTATATTTTTGAAAATAAGTATTTTGGATGTATTTAGTATTTTAAATATAAAATAAAAAACTATTCTGCATTCCTCTGGAAACAAATTAATTACATATTATTATTATTATAGAGGTACACATACACTTCAAAATTTTGACATCCTAATTAGGATTCTAAATCATTCAGCTTGTGAGAAACCAAACTTGCTTCCTAATTTAACTTTCTGAGATCCTTACTTGCTAAACTCGAATACACTTTCGTAAATTAAGTTTCTAAATCATTTAAAATCCAAAATATAGATGAATGTAATTGACCCTTATATTAGGGGACAGATACGGCCCTGAACAATACAGTTACACCACAGTCTGCGAAGCTCACGGGATGCGAACCCGTTACTGCGTTTCTTGCTTTGTATTCCTTTTTACTTACTAACGTTACTTATTGCGCTTCGAATATTTACTTAGTGTATTTAGTTTAATATTTACTCAGTGTTCACTTTAAGTCAGTGGTTATTGTTACACCTGTGTGTGTGTTACTATCTGACTCACTGGAGAAAGAGAATGCTCACGAGGGATATTTCTTAGTGTGACGAGTACCTACTCGATTTGCCAACGAAAGCTACACTGACATTTTTTTTCGGAAGTTAGTTTAATACTTTTGCCGCAGGTGGGAAACGATGAACTGACAAAATTATGTTTGTCTTCAAATAGACGCTGGTATAAAAAATCAACTTTATTCAATTGTCATATGTAGTGTTGTGTTTACCTTCCTTTGGTTTACAGCCGAAAGGCTAGAGGCCCCTGGGTACGTTGGGCCCATACTATGGGGTGGCGTATTTGAAAATCTGTCCAGCTTTTTTTGTTGCCTGCCCGGTGAGTTGAGATACAATTTTTGTAGTTTGATGTCGAAACTAGGAAACTATTTATAAATTTGTATCTGTTACAAATTTTAATGCAAAGAGATTATAAAAAAATAATAATTAAACTAGCCTTTATAAAATATAAAGTAACTAAAGTACCCTCGGGACCCTATTTTACTTTTTTATAGCCTGGCTGGGCACATGTTAGACACAAAATTTGCATCAAAATCCGATCAGCTGTTTTTGCGTGATGGGCAATCAAAGACAATTTTTTTTTAAATTTGAATTGTTCTGTTAATTGTTAATATTATTAACAACTGAAGTTGTGATGTCGATTCTAAGTACCTATCCCCAGCCAATTTTTTTTCGAATATCCTCTATATTTTGCCACTCTTTCAACTTGCATTAAAGATACATTTAATATGGGTATGTTGACGTAGGTATTTAATTCCGATTCTCCCAGTTCTTGGTTCGGCGTTTTCAACTCTTCTGTTATAGGTCGTTTCTGCTGCTGCCGTTGCGTTAATTACTGTTGTATACTCTGCGACACCGTGTCCGACTGTTGGACCAACTTTTGGACCACAGATAATAATCGTATGTTATGTAATAGTCTGTGTTCCTGTCTATGGCAACCCATTTATTGATGTTCTTTATGGATAAGTGTTTTTTTTTATTTCAAAGTTGGCCAGTGTGCTTCGTGCATGTATCTTACAAAGGTATACTTTTATTTTTGTATGAGCGGCCAATTTAGTAGTCAATTCAGGTTTTTTGTAAAACGAAATACGTAATATTGTTTTGCTTATATGTAAGTCAGTTTATAGAATAAATGAATGTATCGTATGGTTTTCAATATTATATTACCTAGACGTCCGCGGCCTATGACGTATATTATGGCGATGGAAAATATTATATTGTTGCCGACACAGCCGGGGAGGTATCTCTCGCTTACCTACACGATACCGGCTGTGCTGTCGCGTTTTGTGCAGTGTAATAGTGTGTAGCCGGTGGCCCATGTAGAGGGGAAGAAGATGGAGGGCAACGTATCTGCATAACCTCTGCACGGATGTCTATGGGCGTCGGTGGTCATGAGAATGGCTCCGACTGCTTGTTTGCCTTTCTAAGGTATAAAAACAAGTCTATAAATGTACCGTATCGTGCGCAACATTAAATTACTTTGCCACGGCCATGTGACGTAATATTATCGCGATGGAAATGTATTTCAAGGTATAATTTTACTGAGTTGCAGTAAGATTAAAATAAAAAGCATATATAAAACGATGTGTGGTGCGTCATTTTACCAGCATGTTCTATCAGTTTATTTTCATTTGTTAACCCCGTAGAGATATGTGTATAAGAATTACATTGTGTTGTCTGTTTTCTCCTGTAGGTTATCCATACCGAGAGATCGGTAACAGTTATCATTTGTTGCATGACCTGTGACTAGGGTTGCCACCTATTTCCTTTGTAAATGAAATATAAAAGTTACATACATATTTTCACAGCTGATCCCTTACGGAGTAGGAAGGGGGGACTATGAATTACGATCCTTACATACGTGTGTAGCTTCCATCAAATTGATTACTCGTTGCTAATACATCTGACACCGTCTTCGGCCTACATCCGATCAATCTGTACATGGTATGCCAGTCTTAGACATAACAGTACTTACCTATAATAAAAAATAAAATCTTTCTTCACAAAATATATAATAATAAAATATATCTTCACAAAGATAAGTTAGTTTATATATATTGTAACAAAATATTAAGAATGATAAATTAGACTTAAACTATCCTTGAAAGAGACTGTGGTATAGGTACCACTATCACACCCTCCCGGCTCACCCAGGGCCGGGTGGACGGTGCGTAAAAGCATTTTCTCTGCGACAAAAAAAAAGAATAGGTACCGCTATATCGCGTTATACCTATCCGTTTTGTTAACCAGACATCTACCGTTATTTGTCCGAACTGAGGCATGTCTTTCCCATTTTTACACCAACACTTTACAAATGGTAAGAAAAAAATACATGGCGTCAAAATAAAGTAAAATTTATTTATTTTATATAAGTACATTATATAATATTGCATAGATTTTTGTAAGTTTTAACAAATTAATATATTCTTTTTAGAATGCAGACTATAGTGGCCACTATAGTTTGAATTCGTTAAATTAAAATAAGTATTTAACAAAAATATACCTATGACATGGAAATAATTAAGAACATTGAGTTTTTCTTCGACATGCTTATTTTTTCGAATTAGATAGGTACATAAAATTTTATTCAATTAACAATTTATGCACATAGAAAACAAACTAATTTACTGTACATACAAGCCACCTGCAAAAGCAGGACTTATTCCATACAGGAATCTCTTCCAGCTGTTCTTTCTAACACATACATATAAACGATAATAAAACTAAGGCCATATTTGCAAATCCTATTAATATTATAAATGCGAAAGTTTGTATGTTTGTTTGTTCGTTGTTACTCTTTCACGCAAAAACTGCTGAACCGATTTTCATGAAATTTGGCACACACATATTATAGAGTAACATGGATTAACACATAGGATAATTTTTATACCGAAAAAATGTTCATATGGGATGCCATGGGATGATTTTACACGGAATCGAAAATTAAGCGGGTGAAACCGCGGGGCGCAGCTAGTAATTCATAATTATAAAAAAAATGTGCATATCATTAAAGTGAAAAATAAAATATTTCGGAAACTTTATTGTTCTCAAAAAGTATACAATTACTTGAAAAAACGCACATACGGTAATTTATTACAAAGAATGGGTGGCAACCCTACGTGTGACCTACACTGTCTGTTATTGTGGGATTTTATTAGATATGATTTAATATAAATCTCAAGAGATAAATTTCCGTCTTGAATATTTTTTTAATAAAGAGATATTTCTTTATTAAATTAAATAAAAACTTATGAATTAAAATATAAATATGTTGTTTTACATGTATAATTAGCATTTGAATTTTGAAGCCTTATATATATCCAAAATATTTGCATAGCATACCGTATAGGTAAAATTGACTCAACAACAACAAAAACAGTACTAACACTATAATACGTCAAAATTGAATTAATTCAGAGGTACAGTTTTGTTTTATTGGCTACATCTGTATCTTGTAATGTACTTTTGCTGAGTTTACATGTAAAGTATCAGGTGAATATAGCAACTGTGCACAAAATACTGAGGCATAATTTGAAACTGTCATATCTCGCGTCCTAGTGATGAAATTACACCACAAACGGGTAAAAATGAAGGAATGACAATGAGAATTACTTGTATTCTAAATGCTAAGTTACAAAAAGTTCACGTTTTAGCCACAAGATGGCGTGACAGTCTAGACCCACGGCCCCCAAAATATTATGTACCATTGATTTTCGCATATTTTCATTTCTTAACTGTTTGAGCTTTATAGTGTTTATTTAAATGCACAAATTTCCCGAGCCCATGGCTGCTGTGTAACCGAAACGTCTAGAATGTGGTGTTTAGGTAAACAATAATATATTCAAGTAGTTTTATTATATTTAAGTAGTTTTTAGTACATAATTCGATGTTGTGATTATATGTTATCCTATGTATTGTGATTTACCATGTGACTGTTACTTATTTTACTAATACTTCATTACAGGGCCAAACAACACACAGAACGAGTGAATTTGCATGGAATCCAAACATATGCATCTATGGAGTTACCTGGAGTATTATACTAATCGTAGAGCAATTTCCGTTTACTTATAGATATTATAATATAATTTGCTACCTTCGTGTAATATGTGTGAACAGTGGAGTCCGTTATACTGGTCAAAGTCAGTCACTGGTTAATTTAAAGATGAGTCGTAATAAGAAATATGTCACTATAGCCGTACCAATTACCTATCATTATTAGTCATTATTGTACTAAAATAAAAAAATAAATAAAATTATGACAGAAATAATTTTAAAAAATATATGAAAACCAAACATGACTGGAATATAATATCATATAAGCGCTAGGTAAATATGAGCTGAGTAAACGGATTCTACTGTATTGATAAATGAAATTTCATCCATTTCATAGCAGTATTATCATATTATTACTTTAACAATTAAATAATATTCTATTAATAATCACAATTAAAATTCAAAAAATCTAGAACTCTATTACCATTGGTGAATAATTAAAAGTAATATTATAATAGTACTGTGTTGTGACTTACAATTACATAATATAATTTATATCCAGCAGGATTATAATGCATTTACATCCAAGGTGATATTAATATTTTTTATCGCATAATATATTTTATTATAATGATCATTGTCCATAAGTGTAGTATATGTTTGGGAAACTGACACATAACACATACAGATAAATATACATGCACTTTAGCCGAGGCGATATTGATATTCTACAAAAAAGGATCACTAACGCCGAAACAATTCCTTCTATACTTATTTTGTGCTGATTAAAGAGTGCCATGATGCATTGCATCGGAATTGGGCACGATCGGGGAAGTGTGTGCTCACATAATACTGCCTAATAAAAAAAACATTCGTTGTGGACCCCAAAATACGGTTTTAGCTTTTCCCTCGGGCTCTATACGGCCTGAGATGAAACAAATTATTGCATAATACATACATATTTGGAACGAACGATATTAAGTATGTATATGTATAACAGCATCGATAACAGATGAGACTTACCTATAATAAAATAAATGTAGACAAATGTCGTCCTTAAATTAGATGACGTGGTTTTTTAAATTTCCTGTACCACCCTCCCCTTCTGGTGAGATATCGTGAGATTTAATTCGACCCCTTCCCCCAATCTCACGTGAGAATTTTCATAATATGGATTTCTTATGTAAACGTGTTGGCTTTTTACTGTAACAAAAAAAAAGCAATTTGCTTAAGACTAGTAATCAATATTGCTGAGAGCTATTAAGAGTCTAAATCTTACAATCTGGATAATGAACCAAAATTGTATAACTTTTTTGTTGTTTCAATCAGAAAAAAATTGCGTTGTTGCCAAGACCCCTTCTCTCCAACGTAAGATTAGATGAAATTTGACTCCCTGTGACTGACATACAGACAAACATAAATTTTTATATATAAAGATTATTTATGTATTTAATAATTTATGCACACTAAACTAATTAATTATCATAAATTTATTATCTAAAATACTGGGTTAAAGGTACTATTGATTCCATGTTATGTTGTTAAGAAGTTAGTTTCCCTTATTGCTTTCCAGGGTTCGAAAATATATCCGATATTTGTTATAAATATTAAAAGATATCAAGGATATATAACCATTTTGTATGAAAGTCATGTTGAAATGATTAAAAAAAAACTAAAATATTTTTAATAGTTTATTTATATAGATAAGTACCTACTTAAAATCAGACAAATGAATCCAACGCATGAAATTTTCTTCTAGATAAGGCAAAATCTACTAAAAACATATATCATGAAATATATCCATTGATATATATATCCTTCGAACCCTGTTGCATTCTATATCAAAGAATTAGGGCAGTCTAATTTGTTAGTATACCATATTAATACATCACAGTTTGTAGTATATAGTAGAATATAATAGAAAAAATACTAATGAATACCTCAAATTACCATCTGGGATAAATAAGTGTATTGTGATTAGTAGGTACATAAACATAGGTCAAGTTTGAATTTTAAAACATAAATGTTTCTATTAATAACACTCCTATAACAATGATCGAAGGTTACTATCAAAGCTTTGTGATTGGTTCAAATAACTTTCAATCTGTCAAATACTATAACTCAAATCATCAAATACTATAACTCCAAAATATATCTTGATCATCTTATCTCTTCACTATCTGTCTCTTATTGATGTGGCAAAAGTAGCAATGTTAGTAAGAAGTAGGTAGGCATATCTCTTACTCTCTTACAAAAAAAGTAAAGTATTATGTAGGTATATCCTAGATGTATTTGCAATGTACTTTATTATAATGTATTATTTTTAATAATTAATGTTATTAGAATGCTTGTTGCGTAAAATTCATTAGATGTAAGATGGGTACCACTGTTAAGAATATTCATATAATGATAAATGTTTGGCATTTAAAATACCATAATATAAGTAGATAGATAACCTCCCTTACCTTTTCTGATTACATTTAACCATTAGATAAACAGTAATAAGTAGGTACACTAACAATAGGCACTTCTTAAAGCCTACATCCCACAATCAAAGCGCATAAAAATAAATATGTACAGGCTCGGAACATAGATTTATGAAACAGCCTTCAAGTCGTCTATAAAAATTTGGAGTTAGTGGTATTATTAGAATTTTTTTTTTTATGGTATAGGGGGGCAAACGAGCAGTTGTAGCCATTTTCATGACTACCGACGCCCATAGACATCTGCATAGAGACTATACAGAGGCACTACCTCTTACTATAGAAGATATAGAATAGATGTTTTTTGAAATTTGCCTAAATTATATTGTCTTTCAAATTGTTTTAAATAACTTTATGTTCGAAAACAATATGATTAATAAAAAACGCTTCAATTATGAAACATAATTATTTAATGTCGATTATTTGTCTTTATCTATCTACTCTATAATCAATACATGATTTTAATATACTCTTACATACATTATCTAATATATAAAATTCTCGTGTCACAGTTTTCGTTGCCATACTCCTCCGAAACGGCTTGACCGATTCTCATGAAGTTTTGTGAGCATATTGAGTAGGTCTGAGAATCGGCCAACA
>LUGF01046427.1:0-19692 GCA_001625245.1 Calycopis cecrops | reverse complement strand
GAAGTATTGACAATTTTAATTTGGAATCTAGAAGCAGCTCCGTTGTATCTAATAAGATAACCATTTGAATACATAGTCTTTTATATAAATGTTTAAGCCGTTAAATTGTTTAAGGCCATGTAACATGATAATAATCATCACTTGTAGTTGTAGAATCCATATAGAACTTGTTTAAACTAATGTAAGTATTTTTTTTTTGTATTTAGATTGTTAATAATAAAAACCTTTGTAAACGATAAGCAAGTATTAGAAGTGTTCTGAGAATTCATTTTGTTAAAATCGTGTTACTGACGTCTTGTATGACGTCATGTTTGATAGTTTGGATGTAAGGTACTTTTTGTGTAAGGAATCATTGTTATGGAGTCTGTGTCAGGCTGTACCTATTGGATTGGTTTCGGTGTTCACCTTCTGTTGTGTGTTTTTTCGGATCGATCGGGTCGGATCTACTGAGTATCCTTTTTAACTTGGGTTAAAACTTTCAAGAAGTTTCTTTGGCGGATCATTACGAAGACTACGGAATAAGTAAATTGGAGGCCGAGTCAATATATCATATCTGAGCTAGCTTAGGATTATTTTGGACTCTCTAAAACTGAATACTTCTCTAAAGTAATTGAATGTGTCTCGTGGTACTCGTGTTTTGTGCGGTAGGCTTTCCGTCGACACTATCCCTTACAAATGATATGGATCGAGTTCATACAAAATATGATCATAAATAGCATTACTCATATTAATTAAAGATATCATAGAGGTTCTAAGATACCTGCCGAGCATAATGCTCCATTGGATTTTTAAGTGTAATCTGTTTTCGTCAATATTTTAATATATAATATACCAATCAGCCTTTAGTGTATCGGCCGAAATTTACAGACAAGACAAGACAGGAACAAGAAGAATGTATTTTTTTTTAGTACAAGTGGAGGGTACACTGACCTGTTAAAGTCTTTATTTACTGAGTGCGATGCATCTGAAAAAAAAGATGATTAGAATAATAAATATAGAGTAATAGAAAAGTGCCATTTTTGTCTTTCGTTGCGTCGGAGCTCGAATGTCAGTCGGAGCAAAATTTGTGATTTATTTATTTATTTATGAATAGCCTTGTATAACATTACTAGTTGCGCCCCGCGGTTTCACCCGCGTAACTTTCGATCCCGTGGGAATATCGGGATGAAAAATAGATGTTGGCCGATTCTCAGACCTGCTCAATATGCTCACAAAATTTCATGAGAATCGGTCAAGCCGTTTCGGAAGAGTACGGCAACGAAAACTGGGACACGAGAATTTTATATATTAGACTAGCTGCACCCCGCGGTTTCACCCGCGTAACTTTCGATCCCGTGGGAATATCGGGATGAAAAATAGATGTTGGCCGATTCTCAGACATACTCAATATGCTTACAAAATTTCATGAGAATCGGTCAAGCCGTTTCGAAGGAGTATGGCAACGAAAACTGTGACACGAGAATTTTATATATTAGATATTGTCATCGCCTATATGAGAACAGAAGGTATTTTTTTTTGCAGCACTTACGAATGAAAATTAATTCCTAGTTAGTCATGTAAGATTCTCTTAAATATTTTTTTTTAAATAAGGGCATTTTTAACATATTTCCTTGCAAAATAAAGCATATAATATAACGAAAAGAATTCTATATAAATGCTAGCTCAACTTCCGCCAATTAGGGTAAACATTTCACTAAAAATTAGACTAAATATTGCCTAGAGGATCTAGGCAATTTTTTTAAAATATTTATTATACAATTTCAAAATATTTTCTGAGCTAAAATCACGTCGTTCTTTATGCCACTATTTAACTAGTGATATGTTCTTAATTAGACAGTACAAGATCTGCTCAATGTAATTAGATAAAGCTTATTGTATCCACTTCTGTTTTACAATTTATTTTGAAATTATGAGAAGCATTGGAGGTGCCATGTGCGCTTATTTTAAATCGAAGTTCAATAAGATAATTCATATTCAAGAGTGACTTTGTTATATTGTGTTATTTTCTTCTTTCTCTTACGTTTTGTATTTGGCGTTGGCCTAGCGTTCTCCTGCGCCCATATAGCCACCATTCCCGGGTAATTCTGGGATACTTCGTCGTCTGTACTATCTTCAGAATTTTCTTTAAGATATGCTTCAGATTGATAGTAAAGTTTGGGATCCTCCTTGGGTTGGTGGGTTTTGAGGGAAGCTCTCGTGGTCTTCTTGGTTTTCGTCCTGGCGGCGCGCAGCCGTGGCGCGCGCTTTCCGGGGAGCATTTCGCTATAATCATCATATGTCGAGTCATCTTTTATAGCCAAGGATCGATGGTTTATATCAGGTAATCGGTAAGACACTTCGTTGGACGAAGGGTTTCTGAAAGTTATTAATAAACTTAATTATTTAAATCACTATAATATTACTGTGCCCACCAAGGGCACAGCAACTTGTAGAATGTATTTTTAACACAACAAGTGAAGGGTATACTGACCTGTTAAAATATTTATTTACTGAGCGCGATTGATCTGAAAAATAAAAGAATTAAAATAATAAATCTTTATTTATATATATTCTATACATATAATAAAACTGTAGTAAATTTCATTATGTCTGTTTCTTTTGCGGCTTTCACGCAAAAACTACTGGACGGATTTTCATAAATTTGGCACAAACATAGAGAGCAACTTGGATGAACACAAAGGATAATTTTAGCTATATAATTGTTAGTTCAACGACCATCAGTTAGGGTAAAAATTTCACTAAAAATTAGACTTTAGGCAATGCTTAAATTCCAAAATATTTTCTGAGCTAATCTTCTTTCTGAGCTTTCTAAGCTAATAAATAGAGCTAATAATCACGTTGTTCTTTACGCCACTATCTAACCAGTAAAGTGTTCTTTAATAGACAGTAAAAAATCTGAGCAGTGTAATCAGATAAAACTAATTCTATCACTTCTGTTTTACAGTTACTTTTGAAATTATAAGAAGCATTATAAATGCCTTGTGTGCTAATTATAAGTCGAAGTTCAAAGATAATTCACATTCCAGAGTGACTTTGTTTTTATATTATGTTATTTTCTTCTTTCCTAAGATCTATTTCCTAAGATCTAAGAAAATTCATATTCCAGAGTGACTTTGTTTTTACCTGACTGCCAAGGAAAGGTATATGTTTTTCTCTTCTTTCCTAAGATCTATTTCCTAAGATCTAAGAAAATTCATATTCCAGAGTGACTTTGTTTCTACCTGACTGCCAAGGAAAGGTATATGTTTTTCGCGCGTATCTTGTATGTATGTAATATTCTTTATTACCTCATATCTTTAGAACCGCTTAACGGATTTACATAGTTGAGGTATCGTTAGACTCGTCTTAGCAACCCAAGTGTTCTTAGATAGGTGGCGTTAAAAAAAACCGAACATGACGGCTATGCTACGCCATTGGACTTCAGTTCAATGTTTTTTTTTATTCGAACGCTGCAACATAGGTATCAAATTAAGGGGCTCAACACAAGGATTTCAAAAAGATATATCATTATTATCACAACTGTAATACTAAAAAAATATTCAATGACAAAAAAAAACATTTTTCGAGGGCTTACTGCCTTACTAATATTAATTATAACGCAAAAGTAACTGTCTATCTATTAATCTATTACGCCTTAACGACTAAAGTAGTTTTGATTAAATTTGGTACAGAAATAAACTAGCTATAGAGATTGGGAAAAGGATATATCTGTACTTATAAACTAACATGTCCTGACTGACTGATTCATCATCGCCGAGCAAAAACTGTTGAAGTTACAGTAACGAAATTTGGTGATTGGTGTCTTTTTATTGAGTAGACACCCACTAAGGACGGAATTTTTGAAGTTCTACCCCTAAGTGCGTTCGCTGACTTAATGTTGTAGAATTGAGGTAGGAAGGGGATGCAAATTTTGTAATCTCTTTAGATCAGGGTTAGGCAAATATTTTGATAGTCGGGCCACGTTGCAGATGAAAATTCGACAATTTCTTTTTCCAATTATTTTAAGTATAGTTTTTGCTAAGAATGTCAATTAATGAATTTATACAATGCTTCATGAGCCAGACAAAATTCTACCGCCATCTGCCCAGGCCTGCTTTAGATAGTGCAAGGAATTTTGGAAGTTTAATGATGCCCCGATTTATGGTATATGTACAATGAAATAAATAAAAACGCCTAGATATCACTAAATAATACGATATCGACTGTACACCTACGCGTCAAAATTGTACTGACAGATGGGTGCCCGTCGCGGATGCCCGCGACGGGCAGGCGTGCGCACGGCGATGGCATCCGCGCCGGGCCGTCCGCTACGGGCACCCGCTTAAGTCAGCGAACGCACCTATTAATGGGCTATTGATTAAAAATAAATAAATGCGTTTGAAATAAGGAATTTGTCTGTTATTCCGTTAGTCTATTTATCCAGGCTAATATCCGATGGTACTACTGGATAGATTCAAATGAAATTTTTTGTAGTGTTTATATAGATACTAAGCCTGGTCAACGTTTAGAACACTTTACTACAGCCTTTTTAGTTGATTTTCTATTTAGTTATTATTTTTCAGGCAGGCAGGTTTTTTGTTTTTTTTTTAATATTTATTTTATTATATTATGTTATTTTCTTCTTTCTCTTACGTTTATTATGCGCCCATATAACCTCCCTTCCCGGGTAAATATGAGATACTTCGTTGTCTATACTATCTTCAGAATTTTCTTTAAGATATGCTTCAGATTGATAGTAAAGTTTGGGATCCTCCTTGGGTTCGTGGGTTTTGAGGGAAGCTCTCGTGGTCTTCTTGGTTTTCGTCCTGGCGGCGCGCAGCCGTGGCGCGCGCTTTCCGGGGAGCATTTCGCTATAATCATCATTTGTCGGGTCATCTTTTATAGCCAAGGGTAGATAGTTTATATCAGGTAATTCGTAAGGCAATTCGTAGGGCGAACGGGCTCTGAAAATTATTAATATACAAAATAACTGTAAGTTAGTGTAATAAAACTAGTAGACTAGACTAAATAAACGTGAAAATTAGGGTTATAAATTATAATAAAATATATTGGAAACCACCTAATATTTGTATTATCTTATTCTGTACACATATTAAGCAAATAAAACGAGGAACCCTTATAGTTTCGTCATGTTCATCTGTCTGTAAGCAGTTTTAATCTGACTATAAGTACTAGAAAGATGTATTTTGCCATGGGTATGTAGATGAATAATGGAAAAAAGAAGTAGAAAAAAAGTTGAAATTTTTTTTTGGCCAATAACTCATCGTGTCGTTTGAATATGTCTTTGAAAAAGATTATAACGTTAAGAATACTATTTTTAGATTTATTGATCTGTTTCTGAAATACCTATTTGGTTTTAAAGTACAGTATGGGTCATAAGTCTAGGAGCAATTCTACAAATCTATCGCTTCATAACAAGTTGCACATACGATCTTTTTCTATGAGGAACATTGTGCAGTGTGTTGTGTGTGTATCCCTTTATAACTATTTAGTAAGAAAGAGAGCGATACATATGTAGGTAATTCTCCTTGCAAATGTTGCAATCGCATCCTTTCTTATCTTTTTAGTGAGGAAGAGTGAGATATCTTTGTATTAATACATGAGGCAAAAACTTTAGGATAACGAAACCCAGACAGCCTCCTGACAGCCCAACACGCTAAGTTCATTTGTTATAAAGCCGGTCCGACCAATTTCGGCACCGCGCGCGAGCCACCCCATCCGGTATTGGTGGGGAAGTTGAGGCCGTCCGTCAATAGAATAGAATAGAATAGAATAGAATAAACATTTATTTGGTCCAATTATGTAGGTACACTATTACACATTTACTTTTTTTTTGTATATATGATTACATTTTATATATAAGACTAAACTAAACAAATTAAAACTTAATAATTAGACTTACTATACAGGAAAATGCACAACAGTGTACCCGTAACTAGGTACCAAAAGGGTGACCACTCAGTATAATGGTTATGGTATCCGAAGTATACCCTGGTCTTACGTGGTCCCGTGTATGAGTGCCGAAACGGACGGACATATACCTATACGCATTTAACCGACAATAAAATGAATTAATAAATTACGCATTAGGACTGCATTGTACTAAATTTTAAAATTGGCGCGAAGTAAAATACAAATAACATTAAGAGGCCCTATAAGCTTGGCACCATCGAAATAGAAAACACGTTGGCACATTCAACACAATATTATCGTCCTGTGTCTCGCTTCAGAGTATAATGGTTCAGAGTTCAGACTTCAGATCGAATTTGAATTCAGAACGCGTGAACGTACTTCTATCGGTGATGTTTATGTTTTACAATCGCATCAATGTGAATTTGTGTGAAACAAACCTTTATACCTATGCGCAGTATTATAGAAATACAAGTGACGACAAAAATCAAAACGGGGTTTGTATTAATTAGTTTTTATTTTCTTTAAGAAATGAAAGAGAGAGCGAGAGACAAATAATAGTAATTATAACCTACCAATACGTGAGTCCGTGCTACTTCTGTGCTAATAGATTAAATTCTACGTGTAATTGCTTTTCAGATCAAAGCATAATGAACCGTGTGTGTCAGTAGGTACCATGTTGTTCACAATATACCCTTGAGTACTAAATCATGAGGATAGCATCAAGTGCCCAGCTCTGAACCGGAAGACCAAATCCGCCATCATACCACTTAGAAGCCGATCTGGTGAGTGTAATTTATTATTATAAATTGTATATTATATTTGTTATTTATTGTAATTTCAATTTTAATTTAATGATTTATTTACTAAGTTTGATATTTTAAATTTATACAAATAAATTAAGTATTAAGTATATAATTTTATGTAACTTGTTACAGAACTATGTATGTAGTTGCTGTTCAATCAAATATTTTTTATATTTTATTTTAAAACTGTTAATTGATTGCAGAGAGCGTATGGGCGGTGGGGGGTCATTCCAGCATTTGGTAGCGGCATGCTTGAAGCTACCTCTAAATGCTGCGGTATGGTGCAGTTGCGTGAGCAATAAATAGGAGGCTCCCCTAGTGGATATACTCAGTGGTTTATCTCTAGCCCATTGCAGTTTTGTGAAGAGGTATGACGGATACTCATACTTAACTATACTAAACAACAGGGTGGCGAGGTGGAGTTGCCTTCGACTTTCCATTTTGAGCATCCGTGCGTTGTTAAGATGAGGAGTGACATGTGCGCGAGGAGGGATGTCAAAACAATAGCGAGCGCATGCATTTTGCACTCGCTGTATTAAATTCTTTGAACGTGTTAATAAACAAGGCCCCATCACCACATCTGCGTAATTTAGTTTTGACAGAACTAGCGATTCGCATAACTTAACCCGCAGCTCTGTGCTTATAAAGTTTCTTATTTTGTACAATATTTTTATACGATAAAAACAGTTCCTTGCTGTTTTAATTACGTGATTATCAAACCGCAAGCCCTCGTCCAACATCAGTCCCAAATTCCTCGATTCCGTTACTCTGTCTATACTGACACCCTTAATGTGTATAGTAGGCATATTTTGTAAAGTTCTATTAATTTGCTTTTTCGTGCCCATTATCATATACTTTGTTTTAGCGGGATTTAACACTAAGGAAGCTGCCTCTGACCAATCGGATATACGTGCTAGATCCTCATTAAGTCCATCAATAGCACGGGGCGCGTCATTTGGTGAAAAAGAGATGTACAGCTGCATGTCGTCAGCGTACATGTGATACTGACAACGATTAATTTTTTGGATGACGTCAGCCGTGTACAAGGAGAATATTATAGGTCCTAAAACTGAGCCTTGTGGACAACCGTAAATAGGTCACGTCCACAAATTTATCCGGTGCATCTTCTTCCCAGCTGCGGGAATAGAGGGCGGTCTGTCCCCCTACCGTCTTCCTAAACCAGAACACCAGACAGAAAAGTCTTCATTAGTCCAATGAACAGTTGCGGTAGCGTTTAATCATGCTACCATCTGTAAGAGGTCCTTCCGAAGAAAAAAAAATTTAGGAACATTTTTACGAAAATAGCGCGGACGGAGGAGTATGATCTGATTTTTGTTCAGTAGCCTGGAAATGGTACAATAAATATGTGTACTGTATATTTTTTTTAAAGCCTCTCGCTTTAACCAATCATTTAAAATGAAATTTGAAGGAAAAAGAAAAAGGTAGAATGTATTTCTTAACGCAACAAGTGAAGGGTATACTGACCTGTCGAAATCTTTACTTCCTGAGCGCGATGCATCTGAAAAAAAAGATAATTAAAAGAAACATTTTAGTTTCTCATAGCATAATTAAAATTGCTAGAATGTTAAAAGCAAGATTTAAACCAATAGATGGATTTAAAATGTAACTCAAATGCGTGGATATAGTGTTAACAAATGCCTTTACTGTCTCGGTTGATATTTCATCGATGCCAACGCTAATGAAGGTCTTTAGATTTATAATAGAGATATCATAGTGTATACTTAAGTTTATATATTAATATAAATTTATTTGGAAAATAAAGCCTTTGAAATAACTGAAAGTGTTCTATAAATATGTAAGCTCAATTGTCGTTTTTTAATCCACTAATTTTTTAATTTATTTTTATTAAATTTTTTTTTTTTTTACAACGTAGCAATTGATTCATACTCTAACGTTATGTATATGGTTTGCGAGTTTCCATCTTCCGATTTCCAATAGAAGAGAAAGAGAGGATGTTGAACAATTATGTGGCCTTATACGTGCGTAGAAGTCGCCACAAGGCTTCAATTTCTCGTTTGTAGCCTTATACTAATGTCGCTGAAAATAGACTTACCGTCACGTAGTAGTTGCTTCATCCTTTTACGTTTCGGTTTTGGCGTCGGCGTGGCCTCCTCATAGTCTTTAGTAGACACTTCGTCGTCTCTAGAATTTTCAGGAATTACTTTGAGATACGCTTCCGATTGATAGTACAGTTTTGGATCCTCCTTGGGCTGGTGGATTTTAAAGGATTTTTTTATGGACTTCTTTGTTTTTGTCTTGGCGGTGCGCTGCCGGAGCCTGGGTATTCCGGGGAGCATGTCGCTATAATCGTCATAATCATTTGTTGCGTCAACGGTTCTATGACGTAATTTGTAAAGCCCTCCGTTGGACGAAGGGGTTCTGAAAGTTATTAATAAACTTAATAATTGTAAGTCAGTATAATAAGACTAGTATATTAGGCTAGATAATCTTGAATTTCAAAAGTATCGAGTATAAGATAATGATATAGATCATAAAATTGTATCTAAGTACTTAAATATAATATTATGTTTATACAGTGTTTCTTGTTCACTAAAACAAATTTAAAAATAAGGAAATAAAAGTCAATCCAAGTGGGTGTTTTAAATTTAATCGTCTAATTTTAATATTTTAATAAATAAAACATCGATTTGAAATGGTCAGAAAAATATATCGAACGACCTCAAACAGCTGATCGTGTATAACATTCACTTTAGCTGTAAGTGTTTTGTATCTGTATTTTTATCACATTTTTATTAAATGATTAGATTAACAGATTTGTGTACTCATATCACATAATAAAATTTTTCATCCCTACTTTGACGAGCTTAAAACAGTTTTATTAGATTATTTATTTCTGTAAGTTACAATAAAATAGACTTTCCTAAAGGGTTCCTCGCTTACACGAGACCGGCGTTTACGTCACTTTAGTGACAGCTATACTGTCGCGTTTCGTTCGGTATATAAGTAGCCGGTGGCCCATGGAGGTGGGAGGAGAATGGAGGGAAGCGCATCTGTATAGCCTCTAAGCGGATGTTTGTGGGCGTCGGTTGCCCTCCTATACCATAAAAAAGGGGTATGTATTTAAATATTTGAAGTCGATTTTTCAAGGTCGTGGTCGCCGGCACCGCTCCAAGGTCAGGTTATTCATGACTTATGTTATTTTCTTAGAATTATATTTTATTTAGTAATTTTTATTATCATACTGAACTAAATCTGAAAATATAGCTGTGCTTCAATAAACAACCTTGTATACACATCTGGTAGATGGATGGATGTGAATAGGAAGCCGAACGCGACCGCACAGTTGTCACTTTATGTATAAGCGATAAGTACGGTAAGGTAAGGTCGTGCCAGCCCCATTGGGCTGAAATACACCGTAGAATGTAGGTATTCCTTAACGCAACAAGTGGTGGATATACTAACCTGTTTGCTGAGTGCCATGCGTATGCATCTGAAAAAAAGATAATTAAAATAATAGAATAGGTGCCATTTAAATTTCTTGTCGCTTAGTGAGAACAGCTCGAATGTCAGCCGAAGTTTCAAAGACTTAGTTATAGGTACTACAAAGTCTAAAATTACAGCTATACATCAGATTGTTATAAGTAGGTATCAAATTTGGGTACGTTCATGTATGTGATACATGAACATACACGTGTATACTATAAATAAGTATAGTATAGCATATGCTGCCTTTAATTTAAATAGAGCGGAAATCTTTTCTTATCCGATGCCAGAGTCCAGTATACAGGATTAATTTTGAGTCACCGGCCAAACTTTAAAATAAGCAAGTAAACATCATTCCAGTTGTTTTAATTTATATTGTCTAATCTTAATATTTTGTCCAATAAAAATCGATTTGAAATGGTCCTTTAAAATACATCGATCGTTGTTCGCACACGAAATGAATCGACTTCAACGTCAGTGACACCGGCAGATCTTATTCCTTGTTTTTCATAAATCGAATGTATTATTGATTCTGAACCAAACCTGAAAATTTGTCCGGTAACTAAAAAGTAACCCAGTATACGCTGTTATGTTCTACGTGTAAGGCCAGTGCCGAAAGGGTCAAATCAACACCGTGTATATATATACGAAGTATGGCAAAATAAAAAAGATAGCTCAAAAAAAATTTTTTTTTTTTTAGGTAGAACTATGCTTGGGCTGAAAGCCAGTGCAGCTTCATCGATATAGCTCAAAAAATATACTTTCGAAATGGTCGCTGAAAAAAGACTTACCGTTACGTCTCATTCTTTCACGTTTAATTTCGTTGTCTATAATTTTTTCAGAAATTTCTTTAATATGTGCTTCAGATCGATAGTAAAGTTTGGGATCCTCAGTGGATCGCTCCTCCAACACCCACCAGGTTTTGTCTGGAGTTTTTGCGGTCTTTTTGGTTTTCGTCTTGGCGGTGATCTGCACTGGCGCGTGCACCCCGGGGAGCATGCCGCTATAATCGTCGTAATCATCTGCCGAGTCAATTTTTGTAGCCAAGTGTCGATGATTTATATGATGTAACGTGTAAGGCGTTTCGTTGGGCGAATGGGCTCTGAAAGTTATTAATAAACTCATGAATTGTAAATCAGTATAATAAAACTACTAGTAGCCGGTGGCCCATGGAGGTGGGAGGAGAAAGGAGGGCAGCGCATCTGCATAGCCTCTACGCGGATGTTTGTGGGCGTCGGTAGTCATGAAAATGGCTCCGGCTGCTCGTTTGCCCTCCTATATCATAAAAAAAAAAGATTACTAGAAAGTAGTATTAGATAAACTTGAATTTAAAAAAGTACCGAGTACATAACATGGTATGGATCATAAAATTTTACCTAAGTACCTACTTAAATATGTATATTATGCTTTGATTCTTATGATTATCTATCTTTATACATATAATAAAACAGTAAAATCCATGTGCCTGTACAGTGAATATATTTACGAAAAACTAATTGGGAGCGACGTTAAAATAGTATTAGAACACTTTTCAATGATTTTTATTTTTTTGTCTGTCTGTTTGTCCCGGCTACGAAACTATTGATGTATTCGAATGAAACTTTTTGTCATGTATAGATACTAAGCCTGGTCAACATCTAGAACATTTTTTACTAAGGGAAAATCGCTCATTCCTACGGGAAATTCAGTAATTATACTTTACCCGATGGATTTGAAAATTTGAAAGAAGCAAACAATAACAACTCACTTTGATTAGAATAGAACTACACTACGAGAACGAAGTCGCGGGCACAAGCTAGTGGTACCTAAAACATGACATCTCGTATAAAGATGGATGCTATTAGATCGCTCCCCTTGGAGTTCATTGAAGGATGCCTATGTTTAGCAGAAGACCGATAAAGGCTGAATGACGATTATTATAAATATCTTACTTTTACAAGATTGATTAAATCATGTAATAATTTCTACGTTTGTAACCTACACTGTAAGTATAATCTTTATAAAAAGAGCAGATCGGCCGTCATGCTGTTCATCGAAAGAGACCTATAGACAGCAGTGGCCGATATAAAGTCTAGATGATGATGATACGCTACGATGCTTGTGGTGCATACAGAACATGATCATAAATTATAGCATTACTCATAAATGTATTAAAGAGGTCCTGACTCAGATGTCTGTAGAGCACTTAGATCATTTAGTTGATCTAAGGTAGAGCATAATGCTTCATTGGGCTTTTAAGCATAACCTGTTTAGAGGATATTTTTATAGATGTACCACTCGGGCGTAAATCCGCCACATCAGCCAAAATTTTCAGACGAAACTTCGTAAATCTTGATCAAAATAAGCCAGAAAAGTTGGAACAAATGTAACAAATACAGTTAGGGTTTGGTGTCATAGTAAATGTTAGAATGTAAGTATTCAATATGCTACCTGTTGAAGTCTTTATTCACTGAGCGCGATGCATATGCATCTGAAAAAAACAAGTTTTATTAATCAATAAACTATACACAAATATAATTTATTAATGTGCGCTAAAATATTTTTATTATACTGATATGGCCTGGTAGGAGCTTCTTATTCCTCAGGTGTAGTCGAAATAGTGATATTTAATATACACATGTACCTAAGCTTGTATACATATACATAACTACAGGCTAGCAAGTCGCCAAAAGGCCACGGATCTTGGACATGTGCCTCCAATAGTGTAATCAAATCATTATAAAAAAGATACGTTCTTATGTCTATAACATTTTTTAAATTTATTTCCTGGCCGCTTTTGAACGTTTCCAGCTTCTACCGTCCTTCTATCAACCCATTCTAATCATAGACCATCTTTTATTTAACATCAAGATAACATTAGCCATTTAATAGCCAATATATTTTATTGATATTAATACGACAAATACGTACTTTATTTACTAGTTTTAATTAATACATTTGTATACAAACATGTTGCTCGTTCGACGAGAGTCGTATAAATATTACACTGATGTAGCGTAGGTAATTTAATCTATATGTGCATTAATACGTATAGAAGTTTGTACTTATAGGTCTTCATATTTTTATTTACGTCTCTTTAAATATTATGTAACTCTATTTATAATAATATCATGTATTCAAATTCATCCATCCAAATATCTCAAACGTGTTTTGTTTCCTATGCGAGGTACTGATGAAGACAAAAACTATCCTAATTTTCAACTTCGTTGTTTGCCAACTTTTTTGTGTCAACGTTCTCTTGTTGATTGTTATAATACTAGCATCATTTGTGTTTTTGCTAACACTATGACTTAATTCCTCATACACTTCAACGCCCACTTCAGATGTATCTTATTATGATCTCATAATACAAATGGTGTCATAATTGGTTTGGATGCAAAGTGACTTTGTAGAGCATCTTGTATTGCGCAAAAAGACATCCTTGTGGCAATTGAAGTGTTGATTTTAAATTTGTGACCAAGTAGTTAAATTGTTTAAACAACTGACTACAAAAAATTAGTTAATAATTATCCATATTTCCATATTTAATATTATAAATGCGAAAGTGTGTTTGTTTGTTTGTCTTTCTTTCACATCAAATCGGATCAACGGTTCGATGTGATATTTAGTATGGAGAGTGTTGAAGAACTCAAGAGTGCCATAGGCTCCTTTTTATCACGAAAAAACTTTAATGGAAAAACACATTGCCATAAAATCAATCAAATATGCGCTATTTATAAAGATAGCATTATTATAGGCGCAAACAGTATGACGTATGTCCTTAGTAATCAAATGAAATTGCTACTTTCAAATATTTGATAGAACGTCAGAGCCGAGGAGTATAAAGGCACATAGTTTAAATGTGTAGAAGAAGTGCAAAAAGCTAATACTTTAAAATAACATGCGTTATATTTTATTATTTTAATGCAATAAAACGAAACTCGCACTACTTCACGCACACAATGCTTCAATTAATTTAATACACAAATGAATTACCGTAGTTACAATAATATATCTTATATGTCATAATATTTAATTTCTCTCGATCTTGTTTATTTTACATGTTTCGTAGGGAGTTTTTTAGTAGTAGTAGTAGCGGCTTGCTGCATTGCAGCCAAATTGGGCCGAAACGACCGGACAAGTAACTACATCTCTCTAACATGATATCGACTCGAAGTAACTAATTATTTTTATAGTTATGATGTCACATTCATGCGGCTTGTAAGTAATATTATTTATGGAATTTCTTAGCTACGTTATATATTTAATTATTTAAATAAACAGCAAATAAATAAGCTATGGTTTATGCATACTCGTTTTACTTGTATGAAATCATAAATACTTTTAGCCTATATTTAGGTACCTGGCAAAACTAAAACGCACTTAAGGAAAAGCTCCTTGATATTTTCTTCCGCATTCTACCGTTTGCAGCCCACGTGTTGGCTATAACCGACATGTGGTGCATTAAAAAAAGGAACACACCTATCTATAATACTAAGGTCACATGTCGAGGCCAAAATTTGCATTTCATTTTATAAATAAATAAAAATCGATCGCTAAATGTGTTGCTAAGCGCAAACTCGAGAAACCGATTCGGCAAATTTTTGTTTTCTAATATTCGTTGAAGTAAGAGGATAGTTTTCCTATTTTAACACATACAAGAAAAGTAGCCACATCGACATTTTGCTAGTCCTTTTTAAATTCCAACACAAAACGGATTATAAGTTTGAAGACGTGTATGTGTGTATGTGTTTGTGTATGGCATCGTACTCTCAAATAGAGGGATCGTTTTCAATATTTTTCTTATTGTGTTCCTATTAAAATTTTAAAAGACAATGGCCATAATGTATTGTTTTGCCCCTCCCAGAAGTGAACGCGCCCGGGATTGTTACTTACATCGTTACATAGGTAATTAAGTCCAATTTTTGGTAAATTGATAATTAAATAAAAATATTTGCGAATCTAAAGATATATAAAAAAAATAAAAAAGTGTCTACCAAAAAATATTAGCAACGATGTAAGAATAAATTATTGATTTAAGGTTTATTTTACTTTGGTTAATACTGTTTATTTTTGGATTGTATTAATATTGTTTCTGTCACGCCTAGATTTTCCGAACGGGTTAAGGAAAGTGTATTAAACAAATACAAAAAGTGCCATGTCATAGGAATAGTTTGTGTTTGCCTAGGCCAAACGACTAGAGCACCGATAGGAAAGGGCGCCGATACCCAAGTTTGAGAGGAGCCAAAATAAAAAGGACATATATAAAGCTCACGCGATGTACTTGTCCTTTGAGAATTTGACGCCGGACAAGAAACAAATCTCTGAATGCAGAACAATAGCGACCCCATTGCTATATATTTGTTTTTCAGAGTCTGGATTCCAGAATGCTGTTGAGAATTTCTTTACAAAAAAGCCTAATCATACTGTCAGATCTAGCTAGGGATCGAAACCAGGACCACATAAATAATTACCTGTTTGTACGGATTGTCATCTCATATGTATAAGCTGGAAATCGTAATCCAAAGATGATAAAAGATGCCTGCGTAAAAATGGCAATCGCTGGATCGTGACATTCTCGAAATTAGTTATCAAATCCTAAGTTCGTTGAAACATTTATTAAACATACAGTAAAATATGATAAAATCGCTTTTGCATGATAAAGAAATTTCGGTTACCGAAAGTTCTAAAATTTTGAAAAATAATGTAAGCTGTTATATGTCAAGCTAGCTTAATATTTTGGTTATGTTACCGTCAAATATGATACTAACGTTTCAATTCACGTAGTAGTTGTGAAAAAGTACCCGGAAAAGTTAGTAATACAATGCTTATTAGCGCTAAAAGTCAGCATAAACCGAAGCGTAACGAAGAAAAATTGCAGGTATTTTGAACTAAGTGCAGATCCTATTCTTTAATTTTCTGAATTTGTTTTCGCTAGGAATAGAATAAAAGTTTATAAAAGCCAAACCAAAAAATAATAATTTTAATTTAATAGAATTGATTATTCTGGTAGCGAATTTGAAAATTGTCCTACATACAGTTATTTTTTTAATAATTTACTATCGATTAACTGTAGTGATGGATGTCGTATTAGACCGGGCGAACACCTAATTATATTCCAATTAAGCTACAAAAATGAACAGAACTATCTAGATAGATCGATAAAAATATATTGATAGATGGTATTTAATTTATTATTGTTTTTTCAAATCATCAAAGCTCTCTTAGAGCTTCTAGACTTCGAGGTCCCGGGTCAGACCAAAAGTGACTTCTAAGTAACAGAGTCAGGAAGACGGCGGTGTTAGAGCCAAGTGGCACGTCAGATTGCCATCCGATTGGAAAAGGAGAATTTTAAGTGCGTAACAATATACAGAACATTCAATTTACGAAAATAATTATAAATGTAAGTTAAACCTATCTATCAGGAGTAGTTGATATTATCAGACGTTATGTATCTACATATAGCCATTTCTTAGGTTTAGGTTTAGGTTTAAAGAAACTTTATTTCTCATAAGAATTTTACAATTCACTTAAAATGAGGTACAATGATTTTTAAATATAAATAAAAAACATTTTCAACACCTGGGCCGTTAGATATGAGAATTCTTTAGTTACTGTGGCGAGGATAAAATATAATCTTTAAGTTTAGTTTTAAATATTTGTTAATTTAAATATTTCTTAATTAATATATTTAAAATTAATTCATATTTAACAAGGTAATATATTTTTAACCGTACATAATAATTATATTAAAAGCTTTTTAATGGCTACAAATAATTTTAAATAAAACTCACCGCTAACACAGGAAATAATTAAAATGTATAAAATAATATGCATCTTCTGACATAAGTTGATTTGTTTTCACGTAACAAGCGCAATACAATATTCGTTGTCTCTCAAAGAGATGAATAAGTAAATTAGGAATGAACTGTTCGCATAGAACGCCCATCTAGTACTGTGTGTTTATAAAATTATGTGAGTGGGAGTGTGAATATCATATAATGCATTATATTTCCAATTACGTGTTTTGTACGCACACTAACTCGGCGGTCTTTATACGAGCGAGCGTAAACTACGAGTTGACGAATTTAAATCTATCGTCACAAAAAATCTGCCCATTGAAAGTTCCGTACCAGCGAGTACAAGAATTGTAAAGTAAATAATGTCAATCTAGTCGAACGTTGGCTACAGTGGCCTATTACTACAACGACGAGTCTGCGAGGACATATTATTATTATAGTATACAAGTATTTGCGCAGACACAAGTGCACTCTCTATTCCCTAAACGGAGGGCACAGTAGTGTTCCCGCCAAGTCGAGCGCGAACTGAAGTACTGCCGTACCATCCTTTATGTAACCAATTCTCTGCATTTTCAGGCTCCTATTTAAGAACCTCTGGATAAGATCGGAAGGCAGAACTTTTTGTCGTCCAGTAAGCTATAATTACATACTTAAAATTCAAAATTTTAAGTCTGTAGGTAATAGTTCCGAAGTTAAGTGAATAGTTTCGCATTTATGACACTCATTCATGATCATCATAATATAACTAGTACTTCCCATAAACTCGGAGAGCTGAAATTTGGTACAGAGTTAGGGTTTAATGGTCACATAAAGAGAAAACTAAAAACCAGGATAGTCGCAAAAAAATTGCGAATGGGAAGGGCGCGCGCACAATTCCTAGTATTTTTTCGTAAATACCTTCCCTGAACTTCCATATTTTTAATTACCATTTCAAATAGATTTTTATTTAACAAAATATTACAATTAGACGATAAAATTTAAAACACATCCTTGGAATTATGATTACTTCTTTATTTTAAAATCTGGCCGGTGACCAAAAACTAATCCTGGATGTGCGCGCGGGCATACTTCACATTCTCTTGTGGCCAAGCTTACGTGGCGCTTTCGCGAGTAACTGATCTTCATGGGGATGCACCTCATAGTAAGAAATCGCAGTAAGGAATCTTCGACTTTGTCTAGATTTCATTACTTTTTATAGATAAATAAGCAGCTGCATCGACCATTGGGTAGTTTTTTTACAGAATGTTTTTGATGGGTTGTCTTATTCCGATGTGATGGCAATCTACACAACCAGAAAATCTCAGGCGCACGACGCGTCACGCGACGCTTTAACTTGCTTCTCAGATTCTCTTCTCTATCTTCCTGACTCCAGACTATAACAAATTGAGAAATTTCATTAACACTTTTTGGTCCGACACGGCATTTTAACCCTGGCCCTCACGACTGTGGTTACACTTACCACTACATCAAGTGGCAGCTAGCTACCAGTAGAGTAGTAGTAGTCAGGTACGAGAATTCCCTCCCAAAGATGCTGCCACCTTGTCATTTCTTGCGTGTCTCTGTGATCCACAAAACTACGGCGGACAGGGCTACCCATACTGAACAGGCTTGGGGGGAGAGGCCAGACTAAGAGAAGTTCTGCTGGGGGTCCTTCACCCGTCCCTCTGAATCAGCAGCCGGCGGCGTGGTACGACTTAGTACGACTGGCGGGTCAAACGAAGACAGTTTTTATCATAAAATCTCTCGACTATTCCTTACTGACCACGATTAACTTCACTTGAGCCGGTATTTAGTGTTCGTGTGAACAGGGGCAACTCAGCTAGTAATTCCTTATGTTGTGTGTGCAAAACGATCACCGCCAAATGCGTACCCCGCTCTCTGTGGCCATACATCACGTTATAAATAGTTGAAGTGTGAATCAATGTCGAAGAGGCCGATTATACGATGGAAACAATAACATCAGCTACATTTCCACAATTAACATTTACAATGTCGATTGTGGAAAATCATGCAAAATTTTATTAGTTTTCCGGACTTAGGTGTCGATTGGACAATTTAAACTTGCCAATTTTTGCCGCTGTCTACGATTATTTTAATGTCAATTAAAACGCTCAATTTTCTTTCTCATCGTTATAAAAAGCAGAGACAGAACACCCGTTATAAAAATGTAACATGGAACCCTAAAAATAGACCAGTTTACTATATTTCATTAAGAACATATGACGTTCTAACTATGGCTTCTTAATCGACACGCGAACATTAAATTATACAATAATATTAACGTAAGGTACATAATTATATAGTACTTAGATATTGTCCGAGTTATATAATTACCATAAAATAGTGTATTTACCTATACTAATATTAATTAGAGGAAAGATTTGTGTTTTTTTTTATAGCATAGGAGGCAAACGAGTGGGTCATCTGATGTAAAGTGATCACCAACGCTCACAGACAACCGCAACACCAGATCTAACAGATGCTCTTTTCTTGAAGATCCCTAGGTCGTATCGATCCGGAAATACTGAGGGGGGCAGCTGATTCCAAATTGAAATGGTGCGTGGGATAAAATTGCGCTTATAGCGCACAATAGTGGACTTCGGAGGATCTAGGTGGTGACGGTGGAATTTGGAATTTCGGCGCGAAGTACTATAATGGAATTCAGCTGCGGGTATCAATCCGAACAATTCCTCGGAACATTCCCCGTGATAAATATGATAGAAGATGCACAT
>LUGF01046426.1:28095-50577 GCA_001625245.1 Calycopis cecrops | reverse complement strand
AAAAAAAAAAAAAAAAAAAAAAGATGATGATGATGCTGATGGCATTAGACAATATCTATATATATTCTACATCTATGTATATAAAACTCAAAGGTGACATGACATAGTCATCTATCAACGCACAGCCCAATCCACTGGACGGATCGAGTTGAAATTAGGCGTGCAGGTAGATGTTATAACGTGGCATCCGCTATAAATGCAGAAGAATGAATGAAGATTTTTAGAAATTCAATCCCTAAGGGGGTGCAATAGGGTGTTTATATAGTGTCTATATGGATTTCTTAGAAATTAAGAGCGGGTAAAACCGCGGGACACAGCTAGTTATATTATTTAACAGAGAGATAAATACCATGTTGACATATTCGTATAGACAAATTCGGTTAACGTGGTATGGAAGTACCTCTGGTTCACTTGAAACCGCTGCAAAATGACAGCTAAGTGGTTGCCTTTCATATGGATAGTGAGTTTCCGTTGGCCCAAGCATCAAATGCCCTCTTCCACTATAAAAAAATATCCGTGATACGGCGCCTCGGATAATGCTAGCGCTTGTCTTTAGAGCTTGGTCGCAACCGAAATTCGATCATGAAGTATATAATATGACCTTCAAAATCTCGTTCCAAACCTGCTTGGTCCCTATTTACATATTCCTGGCGCGTGTTACACGATCGAAGTAGGGGTCAGCTGCGTGTCACGAAGTATAAAATGTGGACGAACACGTGATAGGTCGAAAAACCGGCCAAGTGCGAGTTGGACTCTAGTACGATGGCTGACGTGTCAACGAAAAAAGCGCCAAACTGACCTTTTCAGATTCACACGTTTTGTATGAAAATATAAATTTCTATTGTTTTTTATTTAATTTTTGGATTTATTTCATGATTCCAACGGAATCCTTCCAGGATTCTGTATGGAGTCTTAAGTTTATGCGTATATCACTTATTAAAATTTAACGGATTTTATAGCGTTTTTTTTTAATTATTTTACACCACATTAGTTATTATTATCGTCTCCCGTACTATGGTTGCTGTAAAGATTCTGCAACGTCGCGCTTGTTAAATTTATAACATAACTAGGTGCGCCCCGCGGTTTCACCCGCCTAAATTTCGATACCGTGGAAAATCATCCCATGGCATCCCATAGGAACATTTTTTCGGGATGAAAACTATTCTATGTGTTAATCCAAGTTACCCTCTATGTTTTTGCCAAAGTTCTACGAAGTTTTGGAGCCAAACGTGCAATTTTTTCGATGACGATAGTAATCCTGATGATGTTTGTTCGTCCATGACAACGTTGCTTATATATGACCTCTAATACCACGTTTCACGCCTTCACGACTAAGCGCTTAGCGTCGTATTTTACGGTCAACCCTTCGTTTAAAAACACTAAATTAAATTCAGTCCCCAAGGAAAACCCCGAGCAAAAATGTTGTAAAATCCCTTAATATATTCAAGTTTAGCTAAAAAATATAATCAGAAAATAAATAAAATTCATTTCTCTTTAAGACATGATAAATATTATTTCTTTTATCAGGTCTGTATACTAAGTCTCGGTTCCTTCTGTGATGGGTCTTATAAAATGTTCCTATACTACAACTTTCAGTTCTTATATTTAATTATTTTTTTATAATATAGGGGGCAAAGGAGCAGGTAGTTAGTGACTACCACCGCCCATAGACATCCGCAAAACTAGATGTCTTGCAGACGCGTTGCCGGCGTTTAAGAAAGAGGAATGCTCTTTTCTTCAAGATCCCTAATGCGTATCGGATTATAGTGGCAATAAGTACTACCTACGTAAGGCTATATTGTTTGTAGAACAAACGGGACAAACGAGCAGGTGATAGATAAATATGGCCGCCCACAGCCATATACAAACCCAGAGATCTTGCAGGTCCCTGCATTTGAGACATGAGTATGCTATATCTTATATTTGTCATCGCTAAGGCAAGTAAAGACTGTGTATCCTCGACATAAAGTAACACCTTAATAAAAACTTCTTTTTTGTAGTGAAAACTTTCGTTAGGAGATAATGATGCCCATAGACATCCGCAAAGAGGCTATACAGATGCGTTGCCGTCCCTCTCTATCCAACATGGGCCACCGGATATTTACACACTACACAAAACGACACAGCACAGCTGTCACTTTACACCTGTGTCGTTTAAGCGGAAGGTACCTCCCCGGTAGTGCCGGCCTAATGCGGCTGCATGCGTGCGGGGACCTCTTACGAAAAATCAAATTAAATCAAACATAGAAACATTTTAAGAAATGCAACATTCGTGAGCAATATGTTACGCGATCGTCGCAGCTTCGCGGTTGTAGCAGTTACGCGGTTGTAGCAGCTTCGCGGTCGTAGCAGTTACGCGGTTGTAGCACCTTCGCGGTCGTAGCTGTTACGCGGTCGTAGCTGCTACGCGGTCGTAGCTGCTACGCGGTCGTAGCAGCTTCGCGGTCGTAGCAGTTACGCAGTTGCAGCAGCTTCGCGGTCGTAGCAGTTACGCGGTCGTAGCTGCTACGCGGTCGTAGCAGCTACGACGCATAAAATCGCAAAAAAAATATTTTCAAAATATTATTTTATAGAATTTACCCCTTAAGAAACATGAAAAAAGAAGTACGGTATAAAAAAGTGTGTGCTTTAGACCACTAATTTGAATGACAACTTCCTTGGCCTCGCCCGATGTGTGATTTTTGTAACACTCTCGCCAGCTTGCTCCCCAAGTTTTACTTCAAAAAATCTTAGGAGTGAAATTGCTTGAGCGCTGACTAAAGTGTAATGTTAAGCAATGTGCGAAATAAACTTCAAAAATAATTTTAAAATATATTATCTACCTAATATCGTTAATTCAATTAGCTGTACAACGACGGCCGAGTCATAAATTCGGTTTAATTACACGCGTAATCTAATTTAATGGTTGGAAACAAGCGAGTTCTGATCATCAACCGAAAATAAACCGGATCCGAACAATTCAACCGTAATAGATTATGTAGCCGGTAACAAGTATCAGGCTGTATTATCCGGTAATTTATAACATTATGTAATCCTTTAAAAAAAAGTTTGTTTAAGTATGTTACACCTAATCCAAAAGGTTTTGATTGATTTATCTGATTTTTTATGACACACCATCGACTTAAGTTTGATATATGTTGAAAATAACTACACAACAAAACATGGTAATTTCAAATCTTTCTAATGTATGAATTTGTAACATAAACCAATAAAATAATTTTATTACCTTATTATATTATTACTGATTATAAGTTATGACCTTTTGATTATTGCTTAATCTGACCTTCATACATTTTATCTTAAAACACATTAACGTTAGCCTTCATAAAAATTAATTAATAAAGGTCATAAACATCAAAGGTCATCAAACAACATTACGTACACAATGTAAAAAAGTCGTTTTAGGACGTGACGTTATAATATTTTACACTTTATAAGATACAGCATATCTTGGGATTAAAATTCTCCTACTGGACTAATACTAACAAACTATATACAGCCTAGATATCGCTGGATAGTGTCAGAAAGACCTACGCGATATGCAGGTGACTGATTGACAGTCTATCGAGAAGGAGAGAGACAAATGGCGCAATCTAGTGTCGGAGGCCAATATCCACTTCGGGTCACTGTAAGTAAAGTATGTAGAAGCTAAATCACTTTAAATTTGAAAACACGCACTTAAGTATCTACTTACTAAAGAATATTATTGACCATTCTATGTGATATAACTTAGTATATTATCTAACCGATTATAATCATCAACTAAGAAACTCTTGGAGCTAGGTTTGAAGTGACAAAAGCAATTATTCGACAAACGAAATTGTTTGATGTGAATTGTTGATAATTGAAATGTCAAAACGTCGTTACTAACTTTAATTTAATTTCTACAACAATAGAAGTTATACTTCCCAAAATTGTATTTGTTTATTGCTAAAATATTTAATTATTTATTTATTTAACAATTTATGTACACTAAAGAAAACCATAAAAAAACAATCATTTATATAAATGTTGGTACAAAGGACCTGCTTATCCCATTATGGAATTTCTTCCAACAGTCCTGCTACAGGAAAATGCATGATATATTGCAATATTAATGTGTACATCTTAAAGACTACATTTTAAATTTGAATATACTTAAAAAAAAATTACTAGAAAGCTTTTTTGCTTTAATTTTGAAAAGTAACATTAATTTAGATCGTGGTTCCACACTCAAACAAACAACAAACAAAAATAAAAATTATAATATAAAAACTAATTTAGAATTGTAAACGAATTCGAAGTGTGTATCGAAGGCAATTTAAAATGCATCTAATCCCGAAAATTGTACGACGTCTTCAGAAGAACCTCGCCTTTGCATGCTGTGATGATTTTATGAAATGGTGGTAAGTTTTTTTTTTTTTTTTTTATACCACGATGGTGGCAAAAAGCATACGGCCCACCTGATGGTGCGTGGTTACCGTAGCCTATGGACGCTTGCAACACCAGGGGCATCACATGCGCATTGCCGATCCTTTAAGAACCTATTGACTCTCTTGAAGAACCCCATATTGTAGCCCTCAGGGAAAACCTCGGCAGGGAGTTCATTCCACAATCGGAGAGTCCGTGGGAGGAAATTCCTCTGAAATCGAACTGTACGGGACCATTTGGGCTCCAATGTGTGATCGTGAACTCCCTGTCGATGGCGAGCGGTGCGGTGATAGAAAGTGGCCGTGGGCATCATGTCGAACAATTCCTCGGAACACAACCCATTATACAAGCGGTAGAACTCGCATAAGGAGGCAAAGTCTCTCCTTATACTTAAAGGTTCAATACCGCTCGTAAGTATAGGATCGTCGACAAGTCTCACAGCTCTCCTTTGGACCGAGTCAAAAGGCCCAAGCTGGTATGCTGGCGCTCCCGCCAAGAGATGGGAACAGTTATACAATAGCAGTCTCTGCCCCGCTGTGAAGTACCGCTTTGTACTTGTCTTCTAGGTGACGTCGGAACTGGACGTCGCTGGATATGTCGACACCAAGGATACCTATACAAGTGGAGATGGTAAGGGTCGTGTCCTGGAATTGAGGGGCCACAATGAATGGGGTTTTCTTAGCGGTGAACGCACAAACTTGTGTCTTGGAGGGGTTGAACCGGACTAAATTGTCCCGACCCCAATCGGAGACTCCACATAGGGTACTCTCGATTTGAGACACAAGTGGAGGCCGCTGTTGCGTGGAGGTCAAAAACAATATTCTATTCTATTGCAGTTACATTTGAATGTCATATTCATTGATATTTAATGAAGAGCATCAACGCGAGCGAAGCCGCGAGGAAAGTTAGTACATTATATTTCTTTATTATAGTATAAGTTTTTAGTGAAGTGAAGTAAAACAAGTGTTCGTGTCTGGCTGCAGACCCAATATGCCGCACGAACCTGCCAAGACATGCATTTGGGTGACGTGTGGAGAATTCGTAAGATATTAGTTTTACTGTTTAGTGGAACCACCTCGACTTCTCTTTTTACATAGTACAAGGGGCAAACGAGCAGTCTGAGCAATTTGCATGGCCACCGACACCAAGCACTCCTTGCAGATGCTACGAATCACCGTGGCTCCACTTTGCCTACCAACAGACAACATTTTTAAAGGGTTTGCTGTTATTTTAACGGCCAAATAAATAACAACAAATCTTGTCTAATGCGGTAAGCAGAGAACACAGGTACAGGTACAGGTAGGTAATAGGTAGACGCTTTAAGTATTCACAGGAGTTCGCATATTTGAAGATCGGATAAGAGGCCCCCCATCCCTTCCACCTGGCAGTGGTGGGGGGGGACTTGCGTACCTATAGATCACAGAGGCAAGATCACCTAGGCTATGCCGGACAGGCCTATGGGGAGAGGCCAGACTCAGAGCAGTTCGACTGAGGGTTCTTCCACCCTTCCCTCTGAATCAGCAAACAGCGGCGTGGATTTTGACGACTGGCGGGTCCACACGGGCGTGACGCGCTCCTTAGCAGTTCTGTCCACTGGACAGGTCAGGATAGGAACCTGACTCCATTGCACGGTTCCAACGACGTAGTAACGACTGTTCAGAGACAGGCGAACAGTCCCCAAGGAGATTTCTGGCTTTTTCGGCGAGGCCAGCCTGTCGCTGTAGGGATCATGTTTCCTACAGATCTGGGACCCTCCAATAATAGCAGTTGAAGGGTGCCTTTAGGGTCTTAGTCGGTATTGCACTAAGTGTCGAACCCGACATAGGTCTAGGAGACACCCGGGCTCCTAGGTATCATTCGTAAACGTATTCCCCTGCTTCAACAAAAAAGAGGATCTAGATCAGAGACAACACAGCGTGAATGATTTTCGTTTATTTCCTCACAAATATACAAGCTTGATACTTAAATTCTATAGCCTATCTAAGAGACTTCTTAAGCGTGAGATATAATGATTGTCTATAGCAGTGGTTCTTAACTGGTGGTCCGCGGACCACTAGTGGTCCTTGGAAGCTTCTCAAGTGGTCCACGAGCCGGTTAAGAACCACTGGTCTATAGCATTACTTACCCTACTATTCAGGTAAGCACCACTGCAGAGGTCAACAAAAAATAGAGCAACCCAATTCCGTGTCTTTATGTAAGCAATAGCATATATTATTACTGGCCATAAAATGTTAATAGGCGACTTGAAATATAAGATTGTTGGTGATTCATAACGCGGTACTGGCGGAGGTGGGGGGCTCGGCTGTCTTATCTGATCGAGGGGGACCATGGGTCTGAGAAGTAGGCTAATACTTCTCGCCCTTCGTTTCGTGTTTAATTTATTGCCGGCAAACATGTTTCCAGTTTGTAGGTTACCAATGTTGACTTGCAATATTTTTGTTATGTTTGGTTTATAAGTGTCACAAAATGGCGGCAAAGACGTAAGTGTTTCTGTAACACCCCATTAGAAAGGGAAGAAAAAACATTTGAGAAAGAAAGAAAGATTTGTAGGAAGAGTAAAAATTAAAAAAAAAACAAAAAAAGACAAAAATTTTAGAGGGTAGTGCCACGCTGCATACATGCATGTAGCCGTTTTGGGCCGGCACGATCGAGGAGGTACCTCTCGCTTACACGTGACGATAAGCGACAGTCGGGCTGTCGTGTTTGGTGTCGTTAGATAGGAGTAGAAGTAACCTTTTTGCTACCACTGACATACTCCTCCAAAATGGCTCCGATTGCTCGTTTGCCCCTAATGGTATAAAATAAAAAAAATGATATTTACTAAGAGATTGTTGATTTTCAGGTGAAATTGTCCTATGGAACATCTCACATACATAAGAACGCTAATAATAATGGATGTTTTTTTACTAGAAGGGAACAAACCACCAGTCGGAGCCATTTTCATAGAAGTTACACAGGTGCGTTGCCCTCCTTCCTCCCTCCTTCTCCCCCCATGGGCCACCAGCTATATTGTCGCGTATTCTGAGGTTAGTGAGTTTACTTTGATACATTGGAGGAGACGAGAAAAAGAGGGAAAATTCATCTACTTATTAATCATATTAAATGAAATCTATTGCTCGATTGATTTGAAAACAGAATCTGATATGTTAAAGTGTTTGGCCCACGGGGAAGGATAGAGGGCATCGTATCTGTTTATCTCTACGAAGACGTTTGTCAGTGGTCATGAAAATGGCTCCGACTGCTCATTTTGCAACAGTATTTTCTCCTAGTTTAGTGAAATTGTTAATGTTGGGTCAAACAAAAACACCGATTTTCTAACATAATAAGAAGAATGACGTCTGAAAATATGTTTAAAAAAGGTTTTTAAATTTAGCCGCAAGTAAAAGAAATATAAAGAAATTCAGACCAAAATAAGAAAACTTTTAGTGTTTAGCTCATTACTCGAAAACTGTTATAACTGTAACTGTATAATAAGAACATTAATTTAAACACGCTGTTAATTTAAACAAAAGAAAAGAAAATTCTGAAACAAGATAATTGTTTCTGTAATATTTATTTTCCAATTCTATCTCAAGTATTTATAATATTAATTTCATAATTACAATAGCGGTCCGCGCGACCTACGCTATTAAAAGAAACCTATTGAAACATTATTAAATTATTTTTAACAAAAAATATTAAAAACTACAGTATCACATTAGAAATTTTAGAGTACAAATTATAATATATATATATATATATATAGTAAAAATAAATTTTTTTATAATTGAATAAATTATAAAAAAATTATCTCGTCCTTTAATGATCACTTTTTTTCATTAATTACGCTGTTTGTTAGTTATTGTTTTTAAGAGTTATAATAAAAAATACCGATAATTGTTTAACTAAAGTAGAACTGAAAATTATACTTAAAATACTTTACGAGATTATCACATTGCGATATTTTAAAACGTAATGCTACCGCAGGCTGCTGACAATTCTTGTCTCCCATTCTGATTTCGTAGCAACCCCATGACGATGTATTGGGCTTCTTCACATCCGTAAAAAAATCGATGGAAGTTCGGAGAACCTCATTGCATTTCCACCACATTTGCAACCCGCTTGTTATTAATACCAATGATGCTCTGAAGTAACCGAAAATGATGATGGAATGGAGATGGAAACTATTTAAATAAACTACAAAATTGTAGCAATTGTAATGAGATTTTAAGATGTTCATAGAGATAAAATAGTATAGCTGTCGCGGGTTGTGTCAGTATAGTGCAACAAATTTTATTTTCAGAGGTCATTCGAATACCAAAATATAGAAACATAACATTAAAGAACATTAAATTCTCTATGAGATCGCATATATACATAATTATTTATTAATTAAGATTTACTTTTCCCGCTCTCGTTTATTATAAATTTAAGTTATAATTACTTTTACATCTAATAAACTTAAATTTATTAAGTGCAATGCCCATATTCTGTAATCTATGTACAATAAGCAGGAGAATGCCTACGTTAAAACGCGCCGGTAACCTAAAAAATGAAAAATAATGTTCACCGAAAAATTATTTAGTTTATTTTAATTGGAACACTTATAAAACAAAAGAAAGTCGCAAGAAAGTGGAATTTTATCTTTAAGTAATTACTTTACCTTATAAATATTTATAATAATAAATTGAATATATTTGAAGTGTAATATAAATGCATGTACTTACCGTCTGGAACGTACACGTTCAGGTATAAACAGTCCTCAGAGTACTCCTTCTTCCTCGGCTCCTCCAGCTGTGACTCCAGCAACTTGGCAAACAACTCATCATGCTTGTTCAGCGGATGCTGTACATCCTCCTTCTTCGGATCGCTCTGCATGCAGTCTGGCGCGTACGCTGTAGCATTCCTTACACCCTCCCATTGGGGCAAGTCGTTATATTCAGGTGCCGCAAACCTTTTAGTATCCACCGGTGGTTGGGCATACGGTATTCCCAAATAAGCAGCTATCCTCCTTGTTCTAAACCTAGTTATGTACATCCCGGCTATCGTCCCCTGGCTGGCCAGGGTGATCTGTTTTGGCTCCTTCGCCGCCAACGCCGCCGTAGCAAACAAAGAGAAGGCAATTATATAAATCATTTTATCACAAACTTTGTTCCCTTCTTTGTTTTTAATGGCAAAGCCATTGAGTAGATTTTTGTGTGATTGTTTAAAAATCCATTTGTAAGCACTGATGTTTTCCCTGGCCGTTCGGTATCGGTGGTGGTGCGTTACTGTTTTTCGTGCAGACTTCGGTTCGTAAACAGTAGGGCTGCCCGTCGTTATAGCGACCAAGGAATTGCTTTTGTGCACAACGAACATTTAGACACGGCATTTTTATGAGTTGATTTTAATTTTTATATACAATGTATCGATTTTGATTTACTTTTTAATTAATTAAAAATATTATAATTAATTAATTAAATAAATTAAACTTAATAAAATTGAACAAATAAAAGTTTTCAATATTAATACCGTCAAATTATAAAAAATTGCCTTTACAGAAACATTTCTGTTGCAGAAAACAACTTACAATAATTTTAAAGTTATTTTTAATTTATTTAAATAAAAAAGCCATAGACCATTTGAATTATTCTTTCAAAAAATAGAAAAAAAACTAAATTAAAGTTATAAATGTGTTGTCGTATTATATTTGTGGACGTCGGTAGTCATCAAATGGTTCCAACTGCTAGTTTGCACGCCTATACTTAAAAAAACTTGATGTTTTTATTTTTGCTATACTATTGTGTACTTAAACTCCTCCGTAACTCAGATCAAGTTTTGTTTGAGTTTTCCAAACAAAGTTATAGAATATTTGATGTTGTTTAAGGAACCTCGTGGTTATTTTGATATAAATGTTAATGTAATTTTAGCGGTTGTTAATGTAAACTTTGGCTTAACTTTAGATTAATTCTAATCTTAATATTAACCAAGTCAAATCCTGGATAACGTTGTTCTCTAAACTGTAGCATATAATTCTTTACGGTTGTTTATAAATAAAATACCTAAATATAAAGATCAAATTCAATTTTACTTACACTAAGTAAGTATTAAGTAGGATTTAGGTTATAATATGTTTGTACTACGAGCTACTTTATGCTATATTCTTTGTATATTCGGTAGGAAACTAGGTCTAGTCATACCGATATTCCCATGGGATCAAAACTTACGCAGGTAAACTCCGGGCGCCGGTCGTAAGTGATATAAATAATAAACATTGACTACTCTTTATATTAATCATATTTTTCATTATTATTAAAAATTAAAAAAAAAATTAGCAAAAAGACTATCCCAGTTTACCAAGACATTAAAATATTTCTGTTCCTACTATTGGTACATATATATTTAAATTTTAATGGGTGAGGTCTATATTCAGCAATCGACAACTTTATACTGATGATGGTATATTTTTAATTTTAATGTACTCAATATACATATAATATAGAACATTGTTCATAAATAAATGCAACTGCACTAACTATTGTATAAATTGAAAACGTTCTTACGAAAACGTAATTCACTTTAAGTAATAAACAAGCTGGGACCCGCGGTTTCGCTCGCGGAAGTTTTGATCCCGTGAATAAAAGATTTTTGGAAGAAAATATATCTAACGACCTCTTCTCATACATGCCTTAATGTACACAGAAAACGACACAAAAGTTGGTGGAATTTACAAGTAAATCCACAAACATTATTACACAATATTTTTACACGCAATACTGGTATAATAATAATGCCATGTCTCAAAATTCCCAAGTCAACATTATTGTTGGCAGTAAGCTTGCGACGCGAACAAATCGCGTGACTGAAAGCTAAGCATTGGAGTCATTGCATTCCAACTTGGGAGTTTTTAGAGCTCTCCATCTTTACACAATATGGGTCAATGCGACTGAATTATTGATTACTATTTACTAAATCAATACTTTCTATACGAAAATAATTATAAATGGCCTGGAGCCATCCACCGCGGAATATCCGTCTCTTTTTGTAGGTTTAGGTACTAAAGCTAATTAAGTATCATCTAACAATCGGAATATTTTTTGATTACCGACTCCCATAGATATCCGCATGTTATACAGTCTAGTTGATAACAGAATAGTAGTCACTGTGGCAACATCAGTTGACCGAAATTTATATGCTCATGCCGAAGCGATGCAACTATAGAAAAACCTAATATAGAAAAAGAAGTCACTCCTCTCGTATTGAATATTTTAGTAAGAGGTAGTGCCACGCTGCGTGCCTGCAGCCGAGTGGCCGACCGGACAATACCATCGGCATCCTGAAGCTGCTCAGCTAGGCAATACACAGAAAGTATTCCGTAAATATTTTACACACTAATAATAATAAATATAGCAATTTAAAAAAAAATGGGCAAATTTTCTTATTATATAATCGTATCGCTTACCTGTGTCCATTTTGTTGGATGCCCAATAAAAATCGGTCAAGTGCGAGTGGGACTCGCGCATTTACGGTTCCGTACCATTATCTATTAAAATAACTTGGTTTTTCACAGCGTTTGAATGAACGACAAAGTTGTATTTGTGTTTTTTGAAAATGTGTTATTTCTTGATAACATAATGATATCTCGCTAAAACTAATTTTCGTTAAAAGTTTCCATTGAGATCTACAGCATATATATATATTTCAGCTTTCTCACTCTCTTATTTTAAAAGTTAGAGGGGGGACACTCATTTTTTTCCACTTTGGAAGAGTATATATTTCAAACAAATGATTTTGATGCAAAATGGTTTTATTTACGTTAATGACATTTTTAAATATCTACTTTGTAGACATCCATCATATTATACAGATTGGAGGAAAAAAAAAATAAAAATAGGGAATAAAATTCAAATAGCGGTTTACAGAATATGTTAACCTACAATATTTCAACTACGAAGGTCCAATAGTTTTGGCTGGCTGTGAAATGGCTGTGACATACTGACGGACGGACGCACAGACGGACGGATAGAAAGACCGTTCCGTTTTTTGCCATTTGGCTACGGAACCCTAAAAGTTGTTCATTCGTAATAAAATATAGTCTATGTTTCTTCCTGATACTGTAGCTGTCTACTAGTGAAAGAATGGTTAAAAACCTTCCGGTGCTTTTAAACATTTTAAATAAATAAATAAATACATTTTTATTTGCGAAAAAATACGCTGCAACTAATGAGAACGCTTACATATTATACAGTATAAAATATAGCACAGGTTTCTGATTTAAAACCACAAATTTAAAAAAGAAAAAAAATACAAAGATAAAAAACTAGTCAACATTCAAGATCAGAAGCTTTCTTTAGGTTACAGCGCATTTCACAAAAAGGTGAGACCTCAGTTAAAGTTAGGACTTATCGTATCCTAACCCTGATTTTCAGGTTCACCTCCGCGGTTTCTTCTCGCTTTGGTGGTATATAGGTGTAATGAATAAAACAATAAAATAATAAAATTATACAAAAAATATTCTATAATTATCCTCTAATATAATAAGGTGATCATACACTTACATACATTACATAGATATTATTCTATATGATTACTGAACACACAAAATAATATAATCGATAGAAACAAATAAAAAAGAACATTTTCTTTATACTTATACCATATCTCATGTCTACACTAATAATAATTATAGGTACAAACTAGTAAGTTGAATTTTTTAAATTATTCATTTGATAAAAAATATTTGCATTATATTTATAAAATATCCAAATAATGAGAAAACACACAAATTATAAAAAAAATATAATGACTATCTACTCCTAACAAGAACCGGTGAAACTGAAATTTATTAAGAGCTTATTCTTTCCTCAAAGGTCGGCAACGCATCTGTTAGACCTCTGGTGTTACGGATGTCTGTAGGCTTTGGTGATCACTTTACATCAGGTTTTACATTTTAGTACTGAACGGACCTGAATGTACACTTCTTGTAGTTACTACGGGTTTCAACACAATAAAATATTTATTCATGGTACTAGTGAAAGCATACAACTTATCTCGACGTTTCTGCCGGCTTTCACCAGCCGCTTTGGCTACCTTTTATAAATATTTTAGCGTGTCAAAACCCGTTAAGTAACTACAAAATTAGTTACAAACGCGAAAGTAATGTAACTTTGTAGCTGTAATTACAATACCTATAGCATAAGATGTTAAAAAACACTTAAACTTAAAAATTAGAACGCTCTGGAACAGCCATTGGGTAAACAATAATAGTAGCGCTTACACGAAATTAAAAAGTCCGTTTTTGAAAAGAATAATTTACAATGTAATAACAGGCGAGACAAGGTAGTTTTAAATAGACTAAGAATAGGACACACCAATGTAACCCATATCCATCTTATCACTAAGGAACCTAAAAATAAATGCGTTTTATGTAATTGTGATTTATCTGTTAAACATATATTGATTGAATATCCAATGTAAAATAGCGAAATATTGAATTAGATTTACCTAAATGTTTAATAGATTGTTTAAATAATACCGAAACAACTATAGAATTCTTAAAACTAATCAATTTTTATAATGTTATAATATAGAATTAATGTTAAGTAGTCATAGACCTTAGTAGATGTTTAAGTGACTTTAAAGGCTTAGAAAATAATGTTTCATCTCGAAAACAATGTATCCCTTGACAATACACTCGGATAAAACTGCGACACATAAAGTAGACAATATAAATGCATACCCTATTGTAATAAAACCATCGCAAAAGACATAACTTGTCCTACTAGGGACTCACATTTCAGTGTGAAAGCAAATGCATTTACGAAGTGCATCGCTATTCACTTTAAATCAAATTGGAAATGGACTGAGAATGCGCGATGATGGTAAATAATATCCACTTTGTCAATTTGAACCGTCTCTCAGTGTCATATGGTGCATATTTGTTTGAAGGATGTTACCCAAAGGGTGGATATCATGAAATGCTATCGTTGGCAGGATAATGGCGATACGGTCACGTATGATTGCACATTGTTGAAAAGTTATGTGTTGTAATGCAGTGTGTTTGATAGTGTGGTCTAGTGGTCTAGATCGGGAGGTCTAACTGAACATACTAACGGCAAGCTTAGGTTGGGATCAAAAAGTGGTTTTGAAACTCATAATATAATATATTTATCATAACATTGTACACATTGTGTATTACATTATTTACGGTTGCCCATGGAGGTGGGAGGAGGTAGGAGCGTGGATCCTGTAGCCTCCACTTAAAACGGCTGATGGCACCAGCAGGGGTTTAGTCGGTAGGGGCGTACCAAACGCCGAGCCCGACACTGTACCAGGAGCCACCCAGGCCCCAGGTAGCGTACGTAAATGCATTCCTCTGCGTCAACAAAAAAAAAGGAGGAAGGAGGGCAGCGCATCTGTATAGTATCTATGCAGATGTCTATGGGCGTCGGTAGTCATCTCTCTCTTGTTGGCCCCCCTATATCATTAATAAAAAAACAATATTGTTTTTGTTCGACGCACTTTTACTGTTTTATTGTTACAAAATTCATCATCAATCGTAAAAAAGTTCTATTTTTTTTTTTGTATAGGACAAAGAAGGAATCGAAACCTTTTGGACTCTACCGACGCCCAGAGGTATCCACATAATACAGAATGATGATGATCAATGATACAGGAGGGCTAAAAAGGCCTAGGATAATTTCCCTTATCATGTAGGTAGGTACGTAACTGTCTTTGTAGGGTTCCGTACCTAAAGGGTATAACGGAAACCCCATCTTTGGGGCTATTTTAACATGTTTAAACAAAATTCGGGTGATTTTCTATAGTTTCGCAAAGAAATGTACTTACAAACTGCCAACTCACTGGAATTCCTGTACTTATTGTGTCAAATGGATTTCTTGAGAATTGCAAAACAGTTTTAACTTATTGAAATTATTTTAATCAGAGCACTACTTATGTTGAAAACATTCCTATATCCCGTTTGTCTCTCCCAAATCAAAGTATTCTAAATTCTCGTGACTATAAATCAATGACTAAATATTTGATAAGTTACCCTAATTACTTTTTTATTAAGTAGCCGGTGGCCCATGTAGGAAGGAGGAGGAGCGCAATGCATCAGTATAGCTTCTGTGCGGATATCTATGGGCGTCAATGCCTTAAAAAACTCTAATTAATGACCAGAAAAACTAATTAGTGTCTTAAGAAACCCGATCCATTAGACCTGAATGAACCATTTGCTAAACTAACGGTCGTCATTTACTGGCAAACGGTCAACACATTATGCAAATACCAGTCAGACTAATTTGAGGCACTAATCACACCCTCCATCAAACCCCGAGGTCCCCCACCCTAATATTACAGAACATTACAGTGCCACTGAAAACGCCTGTTCACCTGGCCTTGGTGTTACTCAGCGTTTGCGCTATTGGTATTTTATCACGATTTCATTTAAAATACTTGCTATGAGCTATGCGCTGGCTGGTCGCCTGATGAATAAACCAAGACTTATTGTTGAATAATATGGAATTATTTAATTTGTTTTTATGGCCGCAAGCAAAGTTATTCTGTGAAAACAAAGATAAATAGGCTATTTTCCAGTATCAAAAATAAAAGCTTATTGAATATAATCTTTAATTATTATGATTTTAAAGACGTAGACGTGTAGTGAAATAAATTGTAAATAATCAATATTTTATATTAAAATCTATTTTAAAAAATATATATTTTTATTCATAAGTCACGAGACACGAAACGACGTGAAATGACAATGTCGTAACAGGTGCATGCTGATTCCGAAATCTACTGATAGTACCAGTTAATTACTTTAAAATGTAACTTTTCTGTATTCTGTAATATGCACAATAAAGTATATTTCGTTCATTAATTCATTCATAGTACTAGCCACTTATCAAATTTCTAGCTCATCCTATGGATTTGTCAACTGACAACAACAACAAAAAAGTTTTAATTAGTTGGTAGTAATTTTCGGAACGCTAATGTATCTAATACGTCCCAGGACGCCATTTTGCTTAAAGAAGCGTTTTCGCGGGTTTTATAAATTATGAATCTTTAATTTGAATATTTGATATAAATACTTATCAGAAATAAAAACAAAAAATTGTATAAATTCCTTGATCACTGATAAACATTTTGGAGTGATTTTTGAAAACTTGGAAAACAGCCGATTTCTATATATTGTTTATATTACCAATAAGAGGACAAAAGAGCAGTCGGAGCCATGTCAGTCTTGACCACTGACGCCCATAGACATCCGCATATCCGCATACGCGTTACCTTCCTCCTGCCCCCTCCACAGACCACCGGCTACTCACACAAGAAACGCGACAGCACAGCGTCATTTTACGTCGGTGTCTCAGACCAGTGAGTAATTCACCCTAGAACGTCTCGAAGAAGCCAAATCAACCTGACACAGATGGAATTCTAACCTCTCACTCACATGGTATTCCCGCAAAGTGAGAACTATTCTGAAACGTTTCGTGCAGGGAGTGTTCCAGGAAAAGGAATCCAGTGCCCAAGGACTTGCAGATTGGACGATCTTCTCGTTGCCAATTGTGCTGCTACAGCTGTGGCTCAGTACTGGGCGCATAAAATAATGATAATGATACGCAACAACTGACTAGAAAAGAAGAAAAGCAAGAGAAGGGAAATCAAAAAGGATGGCACCGCTTCTGAATGATTTCTAAGATTTTGGAGTCCAGAGTTATCAAAATGTCTATACCTTCTCGTTCCCTTCCTCCAATTGACAGTATCCAAAGGGGAAGAGAAAGAGAACAACCGCATTATAATGCCGACTGCTTCACCCATTACACAATAAAAACAAAATAAAAAGTATTATCGAAATTACCACGCGCATTAAAATTCATGAAAGATTTAAAGCGATTTCAGCGCCGAAATTCGGAGTACAGATTTCCTATCGCATACCTTTAAATGTTTTAAATTTTTGGGGCAGCACCACGGCATTTGGTTCAAGGGTACACATAGCGTAAGTACCAATACCTTATCAGATCGCAGTGACTTACTTAAACGGTCATTTCAGTGTTTTTACGTCATTATCATAGAGTATGTGTCGATTAGAGGGTAGAGGAGGTATCTTATGATACAGTTTTTACCTAATTTGTTATTTGTACCTATTGATGTTGGTATTATGGTATTGGAATTTATGTGTGTAGTATGTAGGTATTAGTAACTTAAAGATATTTCATTCCTATTAATATAAAGAATATACTAGTTACATTTTGTACATACAGTGAAACTTTCGAAATTACCTATTCAAAAAAAATTTTTAGACCCATGGGGCTCGAACAAAAATCGGCTTAATATAATATGTAATATCTATGGCTACATATTATTATAAAACTGTAAGAGACGTCATTCTGTCTGTGTCTTGTGCGGAGAAAATACACTATCGTAGGTCAAAATAATAGATTGACAATTTGGCCACATAACATTACACGTTACCATGACAACATATTTTCAATAATGATAGGACATCGGCTGTCGGTTCGACTAATATATCGTCGTTGCCAAAATAAAACCTATTAAGTGTCGCTCATATATAAAAAAAATTCAAAATCGTGTAGTCTGTTGTCGTACGCACTTTTATCACGAACTATGCGTATCATTTGTATTTTAGATGCTATAAGTTAGAAAACCTCTCATGTAGCATTTACGCAATTATGTACACAAAATCACATATGCGCAGAGAAAATATTGGAACTATTGGAAAACTGATGTTTTCAGGTCGATGTTTTATTTTGTTCCTGTGAAATTGGTTGTTTGGCGCATGAGAGCTTATATTTTAGCAACAACTATATAATATTTGTCGTGTCGTTTTTCTCGTGATAATGTCTTAAGAAATAAAGAACACTTGCGGCACTTCTTATTGGTGAAGTTATTAATGTATGTTTAGTTTATTTTTATTTTTCATTAAGTGTGAATGTGTTTACCATTGACACATTAGATAGGCATTAAAATTAAAAAGCACTTTCGACTCTACTGGGTATAATACTCTATAGTGGTAGGTAAGGACTGTGAGTCAGTACTTTATTAGTAGTATTGAGGTCAAAGTCGTTATTTTTTACGACCTGATTAAATAAAAGCTGTAAGAGGTAGTGCCACGCGGCATGCATGCGTGTAGCCGAATTGGGCCGGAGCGACCGAGGAGGTATCCTCGCGTGGAGTGACATCTGTGCTGTCGTGTTTCGTGCGGTGAGTAAGCAAGTAGGATGGAGGAGGAAGGGGGCAACGCATCTGTATAACCTTTATGCGGATGTCGGATGATTTAGAATAGAATAGAATAGAATAGAATAGAATAAGTATTTATTCAGGAAATTTATACACTGTTACACATTTTATTAAGTATTAGGTAGGTACCATCAATGTTACTTAATCTCACATACAAATAAGCTACATCTTAAAGGGTACATCTAAAAAACTATAAAAGGAAGAACAGAAAAAATGAAAAGCAAATAATATTGAATATAAGAAACTCGTGGGAAAAAAAATAATAAAAAATAAACAAAAAATACACCCATGAATAATTATTGAAATATTTACAATCGCAGGAAAATGCACAACAGTGTAAAAAAGAATCCCAAAAAGGGTAACCACTCAGTTAACGGTCTTGACAAAATCAACTAGGGAATAAATAGCACTACCCTGATATTATGTGGCCCAATTTCATCCCAATACAAAAAAAATGGCAACTAACTGTATTTGTTTTCATGAAGATTTTTAAAGCTAAGCTAATAGTATAGGCTAAGAATGAGCACATAAATTTAAAACAAGTTATTAGTGAAGTGGGTCGCGGCTCGCGTGCCGCGCAATGCACGAGGTGGTCGGACCGTGTAAACTTGGTGAAAATGTATTTTTTACGAGTTCCGAGAATATGTGCTGCTTAAACTTGAATGGGAGAGTTATGATTGTTTAGAACTGTTTATATTATATGTGTTGTATGTTAGCTGGGATATGGAGAATGCTTGAGTCTGTTTTTCCTATTTTATCTAGTGCCAAAATAAAAGTTTTCTTTTTTCTTTTTTTTCTTAAGTATAAAGAGGCAATCGAGCCACCATTTATAGGACTACCGAGGTTCAGAGACATTCGCATGAAGTTATAAAGACGCGTTGCCGTCTCCTTTCACCCCCATGGACTATCGGCTACTCACACACCGCACGACAGCTCAACTATCACTTTACGCCGGTATAGTGATAGCGAAAAGAATCTCAACGGTCGTGCCGGCTCAATTCGTCTAAATGCATGGATGCATCGTAGCACTATTTCTTAGGTACTAAATGTGTGCTCCTAATTTCCTATATAAGTACACTAGGTTACGCCCGCGGCTTTGCCCGCGTGGATTCCGGACTTCAAAATGATTCAAAATTTTAACTTATCATGTTATTCTGATATGAAAGCTATATTAATGTAATGTTTCATGAAAATCCGTTGAGTAGTTTTTGTGTGAAAGAGTAACAAACATTCTCTCAAACTTTCGTCTTTATAATATTAATAGGATATTTCTGAAATCATCTATCATAACTTTGAGACGTGAAAATGTCCCGACGTAGACACAGCTAGTCGTAGCCACAAAGCCTTTCTATGGCGGCCACGGAACCTTAAAGGCTATTGTAGATATTGACAAAACGACTTTACTAACGATCCGGCGCTAGCATTAGTCTGCCAGCTGGAGCGTTTGTAAAGAAAGGATTTGAGATCTTACCGATATTAATTGTAAGTCCTTTCCTACTATTGAACAGTTGAACCCGTTTTGTAACAAAGCTGAGAGATTTTTCAATGATTCAATCTGTACAAATCGACCGCAACAATTAACAAAGTTGGATCTGCATTTTTGTGATTTTCTTTTGTGGTATTAGAGCACACACGCGACTTTTAGATGCGACGACCGGCGACTTTACGACTATCGCGATGCAGTCGCAGGATTTGGTGAGTCTCTGCGACCGATCGCAGAGAGTCGTTGCGACAGTCGTGCGACAGTCGCGATGTCATTTAGACGTTATTTGACATTACTTGACATATAGTGCCACAAACTTATCTGACCCTGTCATGGAGGCGCTCTAGTCGTAGTCAAAATGACGAAATGACAGCAAGCGTCAAGCGTCTACCAATTGTCCACCAATAAAACTGACAACAGATTGTCATTTCAAAATGACTGCTTTAGTTTATACTATGTGGCGTTTAAGTCACCGCGTCTGGCGTCTTGAAGTGTGCACCCCCCGCGTCTAGTCGCTACATTCAGCGTCTAAAAATTGTATAAGTGGTTGTCCATACTGGATGCGCGGTAACGGGCGCGGCGGTGCGCGCGGGGTGGCCACAGTACGGCGCGATCTAACTAGCGTTTAGACATTTATCTATCTATAGAATAATGATCTGTACATCATTTGAGTTAAGGTTCTTTTTTAATTGACACAACTTCCGTTGGCTTGACATAATGACGCGCTGAGTCGCTTAGTGCAGTCGCGCTAGGCTCCCGCGCCCGCCACTGCAGTGTGAACTCAAGGCGCGTTTTCATGTTTGATCTTTCCGCGCGTGCACCCGCACCCGCACTAGGCTCGCAGTGTGGATAACCACTTAGACGCGCGTCGCCGCGTTTAAAAGTCGCATGTGTGCTGTCGTCCTTAAAGGTTTTAAATGCAAATCAACAATGTTTCTTTTTTCAAGTTTGAATTTAGGAATTCAATATTTGAGTAAGTAATAAGATATAATATGAGAGAGAGCATTTTTAAAGCATTTTTAATGTAACAAAAAGAAAATCACAGAAACGCAGATACGACTTTGTTAGTTGCTACGGTCGAAATATCTACAATTTTATTTGTACGGGAATTAAAAAAGCGAAAATTTGTAAAAACTAACCATCAGATTTGAACGGAAAGTTGCTGAGATAACATAGCGGTTCCCAGTGACGTCACGGCTGATTGAGCTCCTGTGGGATGAATATTACATGAAGTCGAGTCCCAGGTAACAAATGGGATTGCCCTGCTCCCTGTCTGTCACTCTGGTGACGGAAAGCCGTTTATAAAACCTTTTTATTTTTATCCGACGGCGGTAGAAAGAGGCTGTTATTTTATACGTATTTATTTATAGTATAGAAACAGTTGGAACCATTGACTACTCAGACCCACAAACATCCGTATAAATGCTATATAAATGTTCCTTCCAATCTTACCTCCAATATGCCACCAGAAGCTCACGCAACCCACAAAATGCGACAACATAGGTGTCTCATTACGTCGATATTGTTTTAGCCAGTATTTTGGCCGCAGCACACTTATCAACTCGGAAAGGGATCGTAACCGTATCACCTCAAACCGGTCAGTATTCTTTGTATGAAACTTCATACTGCAACGCACACTAATGAGAAACGTAACGTAATCGTATCGTCTTCACTTTTCTAGGCGAGGCGTTTACGATCTTTCCGAGTTGATAAATGTGCTGCGACCATTATTGGGTCAATTTTCATTTAAGTGTTGCTCTTCTTAACTGTTTGTCTCCATCACCACAAAAAACACACCGCACGAAATGCGAGTGCATGGCTACCACTTTACTTCACTTGATAGTGAAATCCCCGGTCGTGCCGGGCCAATTCGTCTGCAATTTATCATGAAACTACCTCTTACTAAATGAAATACTAAAAAACAATAGTTCTATTGAAATCAGTAACGTAACGTAACGTTCGCAAAAACTTAATGACACAACCTAGTGAGGGACAGGCCCATCGCCGAGATGCCCCGTCGCTGACAGATCCAGAATATTTCTACAAAGGCTGCGATGGTAGACCGAATTGGGCAATGGGAAGGCACGACCGGTCGGTGCCTCTCGCTCACACGAAACCGTGAAGTGAGTTACCGATGGCCCATGGAGACGAAAGTAGAAAGCAGACCATAACAAACTCTAAGCAGACGTTTACAGGTGTTTGTAGCCAGTAAAGTTTTGACCTCGTATACTAAAAAACCAGATGAAATTATATTAAAACCTCGTAGACAAATTCTGTCTACATTTTAAAGGCATCAGTTCTAGAGCTTGAGTTGAGCTGCTAATATACAAACTATATGACAACTTAGCAAGAGGTACCTCTTAGTG
>LUGF01046426.1:0-27084 GCA_001625245.1 Calycopis cecrops | reverse complement strand
CGACCATTATTGGGTCAATTTTCATTTAAGTGTTGCTCTTCTTAACTGTTTGTCTCCATCACCACAAAAAACACACCGCACGAAATGCGAGTGCATGGCTACCACTTTACTTCACTTTTATGATAGTGAAATCCCCGGTCGTGCCGGGCCAATTCGTCAGCAATTCATCATGAAACTACCTTTTACTAAATGAAATACTAAAAAACAATATTTCTATTGAAATGAGTAACGTAACGTAACGTAACGTTCGAAAAAACTTATTGAGACAACCTAGTGAGGGACAGGCCCATCGCCGAGATGCCATGTCGCTGACAGGTCCAGGATATCTAAGGCTACGATGGTAGACCGAATCGGGCAATGGGCATGCACGACCGGTCCATGGAGACGAAATTAGAAAGCAGACCTGAACAAACTCTAAGCAGACGTTTACAGGTGTTTGTAGTCAGTAAAGTTTTTCCCTCGTATACTAAAAAACCAGATGAAATTATATTAAAACCTCGTAGACAAATTCTGTCTACATTTTAAAGGCATCAGTTCTAGAGCTTGAGTTAAGCTGCTAAACTACAAACTATATGACAACTTAGCAAGAGGTACCTCTTAGTGTAATGGATAATAATTAACATTTTGATTTCACAATTTAAAACAACATGTACATAACATTTCACAATGTTTATATAATATGGCGTAATCATATAATAATTTTATAGACTTATCTATTAGTTAATCAGTAAACATTTTTTTTATGTTTAATAAAAGTTCGTAACATCTCACACATTCATAATTTCATAGAAAATCAACTAAATAACACAAAAAATCTTTCATTTATTTTATAACTAGCTTCCACTCGCAGCTTCGCCCGCGTGGGTTTCGGACTTCAAAAATGGAGGTATTATACATATAAACCTTCATCTTTAATCACTCTATATTAAAAAAACCCATCAATCAGTTGCGTAATTTTATAGATGTAATCATACAGACACACAGACGCGGACGGCGGCTTTGTTTTATACTAAGTATGTATGGATATACAACATAATAGTTATTCAGATGTATTGCCCTCGTCCCTACGAATAACCCTTAAAATATATCATTTATACGAAATGTTACTTGTAACAGAGTGCTTCCATCTTCTGTACAACGTTTTCTCTTTATATAAATATCTTGACACCCAACATAATATATCTCCTTAGAAATATTTTCTATTTTATTTTCTCAGAATCGGAAAAGGAGCTTATGGGCGTAACAAATAAATCTGCTTTGTTGTGGAAGTTAGGTAAGTACGTTATTCAGGTATTTTTTATAGTATAAGGGCGCAAACGAACAGTCGGAGCCATTTTCATGATCACTGACGCCCATAGACATCCGCATAGAGGCTATACAGATGCGCTGCTCTCCTTTCTCCTCCTGCTTCCATTGGCCATGTTATGACCTTTATATGGTTATTTGCGGGCGCCCTCCTAACAGTGTGATTGCTGGGATCATTTAAAAAATCAACAGAAAACTGACCACAACGCACATCGCCCGAGTTGTTTAACCACAAGTATTATGTATACATCTGTAAATAAAAAACATGTGAAAAGTATGCAAATTGTTAATTACGAAACTTCCACTCCTCTTTTATTTTTGAGCGTAATTCTGCCTTTTATTATCCGCCTTCAGCTTGGACACTTTAAATTACGTTGTACGTAGATTAATGTACACAATATGTACACAAACATTCTTTCCCAAAGTGGACGGTAACGTCCCATTGTGGCATCAGCTTATCCGAGCTCTGTACCACTGCGCCAGTCGGAAGTCAATCGCTATTCACATAAACCCTAGCCCCCTTATTAATAAACACTGAATAACTTTATCCAAGTGATAACCTAGTAATAAACTGACATCTGTCAAATTCCGACATCTGTCAAATTCCATACTTTTTATGTGTTTTTTAACATGGCAATTGACAGATGTCAGTTTATTACTAGGTTATTACTTGGATAACGTTATTCTATGTTTATTAATAAGGGGGTAGATGTCAAAGGTTTTTTATTACTGTCAAAATCTATCCTAGGACTGCCTCTTGTCGATTTAAAACACAATTCAAATTTGTTCGTCTCAACAATAATTTGTCTTAACCTTGTTACTGCCCTGACCTGAAACCGGTTTAAACAGGAGCAGAGCGGTTATTAGCTTTGTTCCTGACGTCACTTCAACATCTTGGACTAAATCATCTCTATCTTGATGAATCTCATTTTAATATTGCTATTTTATTTCACTTATACTTTCATTCATTATCAGTTTAGTTCGAAACTAAGCTGATAAGTAATTTGACTGAGTGCCTGACGGCTAGACTAGAATAAAGGTTCAATCGGGTTCAAATACCTAAGTACTTAGTATTTAATATCGTATCAGATTGTTACATAGATATAATAATATTTGTAAAGCGCTGCAAAAAATGGCTTATAAAATTCTTTCAAGCATAGCATGTTGAACGGCGTTCACAATTTTAACAGAATACAAAAAAAAACATTTTAATATCTGTCAACAAACTCAATAAAGCTTTATTAGAAATACCCGTAAAAAGAGTTAATTGAAATATTTTGTCAAAGGCTTGTTTTGAAAAGAACAGGAAAATTACCTCGGAATATCAAGGTTTCATTTCTCATTGTAGCTGAGATTAAAAATAGGCATTTTGGTTACATAATATTATAATCATATATATAATTTGGTATATTGTTTGTTATAGTTTTAGAAATAACTTAGTGTACTTTTCTATCGTAAAATAGTTGGTATAAAGAAAATAGTTGGATGTTTGTCTAAAATTTATAAAATGTTTTTCTATTAGTCTGTAGTTTGTGTCCCTATGCCATTAAAATATTCTATAACTTTCCGGCATTCTCCGGTTTGCTCCGGTCTAGTAATCGAACCCAAATCTGACAGTTGTAATTTATTTAGCGACGTCGTTTTTTAAGTTGCAGCTGCATGCGTCTCGATTGCAAAAAGATAGAATGACGCTTTTAATGAAGAAGTGACAGAATTGTGTGAATACCCATTTAAATAAAATAAACTGACAAGAAGAAATGAATAAGCGAATAAAAGACGACATGTAAGCGAATGTAAGAATTCTGAAAGTAAATCCAAGAATGAATGAATGAATAATTCGAGAGAAAATTAATCAATTCCATTTTTATTATATTATGAACGCTAAAGTTTAACTCGTATTGTAGAATAAGGCTTGTCAAAGTTACATAGGCACTCGACACATTTACATAATTTAATATTAGGCTGAACATCAGGCTCTGGTGATCCTGGTTTAACTAAAAAATAGCTTTTTTTAAGGGTAAGTAATCGGGGACTTTGGATGGACGCAAAAAGAGAGCCCAGTTGATTAGCTTCCCTTTCGCTTTCGCTCCCGTGTTCCCTACCAAACAGTCTTTAGTTTTTAATTCCATTTCTATTATTCTTTGTTCGAAATTGTTCTAAGTTACTTCTCTTATAAATATTTCATCTTTGGTAAGCACTGTTTTAATGTAAATTTTCTTAAGCACGATGATGTAAATAGGATTACGAAGAAGTTACAAAGAGTTGAGTCGAGACAAAGTGAAGTTTAAGTGCTACTTATGTTCGGAAGATGGCTGTAATTTGTTGCTGTCTCGTCTATACCTTTGACATTAGGTTTTACGTGAGGAACTTTATCTGCTTAGTTTATTAATTAAATTAAGACATTTCGTAACAACTAAATATAGCCCATAGTGACCTGGGAGTGAAGACGCTTGCTAAACAAAAACCTACAAGAGGAGCTTATGCTGCTCTTGTAGGTTTTTGTTGTACCTACAAGAAAAGCATATAAAAATATGAATACTACCTATATTCATAATATTTGTATTTTTTCATTGTTCCGTAATTCATAAGAAAAAACAGGATCAATGTTGTCAATTTATCTGTCCGTTTGTCCTTTTCTTCTGGAGCGCATAGAAGGGTCGAGGTAAAATAATATCGAATACTGAGATCTACAAGTCTCGAAGCACAAAAAAAGCATTTTATTTTTAGCTGAAGAGCATATCCTTTTTTTTTTTTTAGATAGAATCTATGCTGAGACGGAAGGTCAGTGCAGCTTCATCGATATGATTGGCTAGCCCCTATGGTAAGCTCGAGCCACTGTATTTGTGGTCGATGAGGGGGCAGACCCCCCCTTCTTCCCCAGTACTGGGGGTAGGCAAACCGGACTTTAGCGATTAATAGGTAAACTATTATTATCTTGGCCGAGGACAGCGGGTGTCCTCAACTCCCCACCTCTGACGGAGGGGAGATAATGTATCCTATTATTATAACCCTCTTTCACCCAATACGTTACAGAGAATCACATTTTCACAGCCGAAAACAAATCACTGTAAAGTTAATTGATATGGGTTGGTAATGTACTTTATTTTTGAATTCTTAATAAGTGCTTTATTGAATCTATGTAGCCCTAGTACTTTAATTTTATTTTCAATAGATATTCTGCATTGCTCCATTGTAATAGAATAGGCGCAGTGCGATTAAGGCAGCATTTTTCTTTCACCTATGCGTTTATACATAGTAGTAAGTAGTAATAATAGTAGATAGTAAGTAGGAGGTAGTAGGAGGTTAAGAGAATTCAGTGGGACACCTGCCTTGACCTGCCCCACCCTCGGTGCGCCCATGTTTGAAGCGACATCTTTGTATTGTGAGCGGTATCTCGGTAGTGGCGGCCTAATTAGGATCCAACACGACCTACCTCTACCTGTACCTAATGATGAGTACCAAAGAGGTCTATAGACGGGGTTGTTCTCTTTGCCTTCAGAGACTTAAGTACCTAATGTGCACGTCTTCTTGATGAAGCATTGGAGACTCATATAATGCCCATACGTCGTCACTTTGCGACCTCTTATAGGTAAAAGGTGCCTCTCCGGTAGTAGCAACTCAATTCATCTGCCGTACGTTAGAGATACATTTTTTTTTGTAGTATAGGCGGACAAACGAGCAGTGGGAGCCATTTTCTTGACTTCAGACATATAGGCTATACTGATGAGCCGCCCTCCTTTCTCCACCCACCCTCATGGGCCACCGGCTACTTAGACACAGCACGAAAGGCGACAGCACAGCTGTCACTTTACGCCGGTCTCGTGTAAGCGAGAGGTACCTCTCCGATCGTGCTCGATTCGGCTGCATGCTAGCATGCAGTTTGACACTACCTCTTCCTAATTTTCTCATTCGTTGGTAAGATATGGAGGTAAATCACGAGGTCTAGTGACTTTAATCGTCTGACTCGCGTCTGCCGCTGGCGCTCGACTTTATGTTTAAGTCCTCACATTTATTGCCGTCCCGAGCTCTACGATCCGCGGATCTTAATAATTCTGGACTGGTCCGTGACTGTTAAAAGTTTAAGAAACCCTGACATATAGTTATCCGCGACAAACGCTAAACTCGAAATAAATTTGCAAATCAAAACATTTTCTGAGACTAGCCAAATCAAATCTTCTGTAATATCAGCAAAGATAGTATAAATATAAATTATAATTAAATTCCATTGTCGTTTTGTTACGTAGCAAGTTAAAAACAGACACAAATAGAACTGAAACTGTCAAGTTTATTCAAGATTAAATCTAACTCTTTGAATGAAGTATTCTGAACATTTCAGTCTGAAATGAAATTCAGAGCTTCTCAGAGGATATTTGACATACCTAAGTCAAGTAACATAAGGCTTAATCCATATCAATTCATTTATTTATATTTCCGTTTATATTTCCGGGCTTCACCTAGCTGCTCTCTCTACTTCTTGGCTTATTTAAGTCACTGCAATCTTGGACTGTCTCCCGCTTTGATTTGGAAGAGAAATTGGAATTACTTCCTACTCCTCCTACTTTCTTCTGATCAAATTCGTTGAAGGTCCTAAGACAGATTTTCCCTCGCGCTCCCTGCGATCATATCAAAGGGTCAAGTGTGGTTGCGGCTGTCAATCCTGGCGACACAGGACTAGCAGCGGTGGGAACAAGTGGTGGGACAAAACCCGCTATATTTATACATAAGTCAATTTATATATGGTTCGGTTTAAGACAGCGAAGCGAATGTACCTACATAATACATTAATCTTCAAATATATAATTCATAATAAATTAAACTACATACTATGACTATGTCGGTAAGAGTATCTGCATAATTCTTGAGCAGACTTTTTCCTTCCTTCCCTCATCTTATCCGATGGGCCACCGTAAACTCACAAACCATACGATGGTTGATTTCGGGAATGTGGTGAAATAAAGTGACGTATCTGTACGAGCATGCCGTGTGGATATTAATGGGCGTCGGTGGTCAGCAAATAGCTCCGATTGCAGGTTTGTCCCTCGTCTGCTGTGTAACAACAAACGCGTGAGCGGTAGCCGTCACTTTGCGTCGGTTTCATATGAGCGTTACGTCCCCGGTCGTGCAAGTCTATTCCGATTGCAATGCAGCTTGGCAAAAACTGCTGAAACGATTTTCATGAAATTTGACACACAAATAGAGAGTAATAATTGACACATAGGATAGTTTTTATCCCGAAAAAATGTTCCTATGGTATGCCATGGGATGATTTTCAATTTTCCACGGGATCGAAATTTACGCGGGAGAAACCGCGGGCCGCAGCTAGTTATAAATTTAGATTTTTTCATTCAAATTTATTTTGTGCTATTTGCGTGAAAGGGTTAGAATACTTCATGATCATAATAATAAAAATTTCGGCTTTGCTAGAGTTACTCGTGTAGTAAACTTTTATATTTAAACTTTATAGCTAACCTTTAGTAGGAGGTAGTGCCACACTGCATGCTTGCAAGTAGCCGACTTGGGCCAGCACGGGGAGGTACCTCTCGCTTACACGAGACCGGCGGAAAGTGACAGCTGTGCTGTCGCGTTTCGTGCGGTGTGTAAGTAGCCGGTGGCCCAAGGAGAAAGGAGGGCAGCTCATCTGTACAACCTTTATACGGTTGTCTATGGGTGTCGGTAGTAAAAATGACTCCGACTGCTCGTTTGCTATACCATAAAAAAACCTGCAGTCCGTAATCAACGGCTGCTAATTTTTGCATCTGACTCATTCGTTCAGGATTTACGATGTTCATCTTGTTATCTTTGTTGTGAAAGTTAAATTAGAGTTTTTGTCCGACCAGCTGCAATGGCTGAAATGTTCAAGTTACCAGAACTATAAGAAAGTAATGTTGTCCCTTTTTATGGTTTCAGGGACTACAATCGAACTATGTTGGTGATTCGGCCTTTTGTACATCTGTCAGTGTGTTTTATGTTATTTATGCGTGGGAAAAGTTAATTTTACGTGTGATGGTTAGTTTTTAGGGTTCCGTACCAAAAACAGGAAATTCGATAAAATAACATGCTAATAAAATTTGATTTACTGTATCGTTATCCAGGACTTATCATCAAATTATGATTAGGTGATGATGACATCATCTCTGAGGGCTGGGATTAAAGCAGTGGTAAGTGGAATAAAAGAACTTGGTATTTTGTTAAAAAATATTATTGTATTTTATGGCAATTCTTCATTTGAGAGAAAATTACTTTTTGTCACTATACAAAGACTTTATACCCACTCAATTTTTTTGAAAGATATAACATTTGCAGGACATTAAAAGACCGAGTTCAGCCGGGAATCGAACCAGACATCTACATCAACAATACAAGCAAACATACAAGACAATGCAGATGTCAGTAAAACGCAAATTTTTTTGTCGCTTACTATCATGTGACCGGCAGCTCGTTTGAATTCCAATTTTAGAAAAAGTGACCGAAGAATTGTCCTTTCGTGTTTTCTTTTTTATTGACTACATTAAAGTCCACATCTATTCGCTCTGCTAGGGTTGGCGCGTTGTAAATATTGTCTTTATTTCTTTTTATTTAACTTTTTTTTAATTAAGTAACAAATAATTTTGTTACATTAGAGGAAACCCAAAAACATTGAGAGTGGCAAAATAGTTCTTTTGCTCTCTCTCGTGCAATGTGTGTTTCCGGTGGCCTATTACTAGGAATGGACGACAGAGGACCTGTCTGTATAACTTTCGACTGGTGTTTTGAAAAATATATTACCATCAACCTGTTCTTTTGTGTTAGATCGCAGAATAAAAATTAAAATGTAAGGAGGCACAAATGCTCAAACATTGCAAAGCCAAGTTATATCATTGGTGGTTAAATAATCCATGTTCTACTCTAACTAAACTACTAACTAACTAACTAATAACTAAATAACTACTCTAACTCTCTTCGCACTTGAACTATGAGTCATAAAGGAGAAAAAAAAAGGTTGCCTTCGCCGAAATCGGCGTCGATAGTATTATTATTATTATTGTTCTACTCTAAAAATAATTTTACTTTCCTTTTTTGCTTAATTTAACCCTAAACAGGTAAGAAACGGATTAAAACCTTTTTCTTCAAGCATTTTCGCCTGAAGTTATCCGCCATTAAGCCCTAAAAACATCAAGTATATAATAGACTTCCAGAAGTTCAGGAGTTGGCAGCCCTACTCGTACCAATGTGGATTTCTTCAGGTTTTTCTATCGTACGTGATTTCATTTTACTTTTACCGCAATCCTCGCAATACTTTTAAAACGATATATAAATCGATTGCTATATTACTATCAGCCTTTATTGGCCCACAGCTATGTGTATGTTTTATTTTTGGAAACTCTCTGTTGCCTTAGCGGTCGATGTGACCCGTACCTGTGGGCAAAAAGGTCACCTCGGCGACTGGTCGAATTCTTACTAGGGGACCCAGATTACACGTAATAATACTCCCTCGGTAATCCGTGGTGATACTCCCCCGTAATTTATTTTCAGCTATTACTTATTTAAAGATTCATTAGGTTTGAAATTTCCTTTGCAGCCCGATGTTAAAGAAGAAGAGAGTTAGTTAAAGGTTTAGTTAAGTTTAAGTTACCTTTCAGATTAGATTTTAGATTAATTTCTAAAATTATACTAAAACTACTATTATCCTAGATTAGAGATTTAATCTGCATTTTAATAGACATAATAATACTCATTTCAATCATAAAAATATGAAAGAATGCACAAGTCTGTAAAAAGTATATTTATAACTCTTTCGCACAAAAACAACTTGAATAAATTTTAATTACGTTTGACTCAGATGTAATATATAAAATCTGGGATAACATTAATATACTTTTCATTGGTAGAAGTGATGCGGGTGAAACCGCGGGGTCATACTAGTAATCAAGTAGAAAATCTGTATAAAGATGTAGATTTGCTACTTGATTACTAACTATATAACACAAGTCCTTACGGTACTTAGCACGGAGTAGGCTAACGTGGTGTGTAAAGTCCACAGATATTACTATATCTTACAAAATGGCGTCGAAAACTGACATGAACTTTAAGCGATATGACTTCACACCTCACCACATACTGATAAGATTACTTAACGACTCGTGATAAGCGCTGCGACTTGATTTAATTATTTCAACTTCATTAAATTTATACTTACTTACTTTTCATAAGTCACTTCCCTATGACTTTTAACTTGACTTATATTTACATTTAGAAATAATAGCTTCGTTCGCGTAGCGTAGTAGGTAATATTATGATCAAAGTGATTTGTTATTATTTGCTTCTAGTATGCCGAAATTCCGATTTCCCGTAGGAATGAGCGATTTTACCGCAGTAAAAATGTTTTTGATGTTGATCAGGCTTCTACAGCACAAAAAGTTTCATTCGAATTCGTCCAAAAGTTTCGGAGATTAGCCCGGACAAACAGACAGACAAAAAAAATTAAAAAAAAAATGAAGTGTTCTAATACTATGTTAACATCGCCCCCACTTCGTTTTTAGTAAATATATCCAATGATACACGAATTTTACTGTTTTATTATATGTACCTATACATACATTATTAGGTGCATTTAAATCATTAGAGTTGTCCATAAAATTAATACAAAGTAACATGATTCAGGAAGTACTGCTTTAAAATATCAGAGCGGGTCACAAAGTTAGAGCCCTAGCAGGACCCGCGCAAGAGCACTCACTGCTCTCATCCCATTTTATGGTCACTTTAAAGCTTCCCCCACAATGTAACAGCTTAAGTGAGAATTTAAAGGCTCATTGTTGTTGCAATCAACGCGCGATGTTAGCGTTAAGTGACAGCTATCTAGTAAGAGGTAGTGCCACGCTGTATGCTTGCATGCAGCCGAATTGGGCCGGCACGACCGGGGAGGTACCTCAGGCTTACACGAGACCGGCGTGAAGTGACAGCTGTGCTGTCGCGTTTCGTGCGGTATGTAAGTAGCCGGTGGCCCATGGAGGTGGGAGGAGAAAGGAGGGCAGCGCATCTGTATAGCCTCTATGCGGATGTTTGTGGGCGTAGGTAGTCATGAAAATGACTCCGGCTGCTCGTTTGCCCTCCTATATAATAAAAAAAAAAAACTGCACGAAACGCGATAGCACAGCTGTTACTTGATCATTGCTGCAATGAAAACGTTATGTTGCGGTTAAGTGAAAGCTATGCTGTGTGTGTGTGTGTGTGTGAAGCACTTGATTGACGACGTAGTAACATACATATATATCCTCCTCCTTTTTCAAAGTAGGTTAAAAAAGGCTAGATAATATGGTTGGCATTCGAGACACGCTCGAAGGTTCTCGTGTCTATTTGATGTATGAGCGGCGAGCGAGTACGGGATTAGCGCAAGTGACGGATCAGCTGAGAATTAATTGGAGGGATAACACTAGTTTATGCGGATATTTATTGGCATCGATAATAACCACAATGTTACGTATACTCGTTAACCATTTACTATGTCTTAAATAATTCAGTTAGGTTAATTTGTTTGTTAATACAAGTGTAAGTGATGCAGTGGCTACAGCCAATACAATGCATTCGTATAAGGAAGCGGAATTGAAATACACAGGGACGTATTTAGTAGTTGATATTAATTTTAAAATAAAATGAATTCAGAATCCGGGCCTGTACGATATAATCGTTTACACTTAAGCCTGAGTACGGTCCATCATCTTCATTAACCCCTACCGCGACCACTAACTCAAATACTATGTTCAATCGGAGTGCAAATATCCTCCGCAACTAATTAATGTTTCAACTGGCAGGCAATTGACGAACGAGCTTTTAAGCTTCACGTTCATTAAGTTTCTAGGTTTACTAGATAGATTTTGTAAGAGGTAGAGGCATGCATGTAGCCGAATTGGACGTAAGTGGGCCTCCCCACTTATGCCCAATTCGGCTAGCATTAGCAACAAACAAACTAAGCATTTACACACGGATTTACGCCCGGCAAGGTAAAGTTATATTTTATTCTTACAACCCGCTTCCTTGTTGCGTTGCAGATAGAAACAAACAACAGAGTTGTGACAAAAAATAGCACGTCCGGGGAGGTACCTCTCGCTTACACGAAACCGGCGAGAAGCGACAGCTGTGCTGTCGCGTTTAGTGCGGTGTGTAAGTAGCCGGTGGAAGATGGTGGGTGGAGGAGGAAGGGGGCTACGCATCTGTATAATCTCTATGCGGTTGTCTATGAGTGTCAGTATACATGAAAATGGCTCCGATTGCTCGTTTGCCCCCTTATACTTTAAAAAAATAGATTCAAGTTAACAATTTGAAGTTCATAATTAAAGATATTGTATTAGAATCAGACTAGAACGTGTTTGTAAAGGTCCTTAGTTCTCGCACACAAGGTCACAATTAGTGCGGTGTGTCAGTTTCCGGTGGCTCACTGCGCGGGGTGGGGACGAATGGCCGTGTATCTGCATCATCATTAACCGGCTGCATGTAAATGGGCGGTAGTTAGCGAATGTTTCCGATTTCTTGTTTATCTCCCTATGACAAAAGAAGAATTGTTCTAGGTAAACGAGCATTTGCTAACCGTGGTCTTCGTCAATATAATTGATAAGTAGACGTATAAATTTCTTAATTCCTGACCTCCAATTGGCCATCGAAAATCTGCCTTTCAACAGACTCAAAATAACAAAATAATTCCTTTAAAATACACTTTTCATATAAAATAATATTATTTAAAAAACAATTATCAATTCAGAATATATTTGAATGTAAAACATCATTAAATGTAAATTCTAAACACATTCGAAATGTAAAACAATATTAATGACGAAACAATTGTAAATGCAAAACAACTTTAGATAACTCGTGTATGAATTATGACCACCTTTATACCTATCACGTATTTTGGACGCACGTGGAGTGAAACGTAACGTCAATATTAATATTCACGGTGTGATATCAGAATGAGAAAACGAACGAAGCCTAATGTGAGGGCGGAGTGGACGAAACAAAAAATATTTTTATAACAAAGGTCTAAATTTCCAAAACATCGATCAAGGAAGAAAAATTGTTAATACCAAACTAGTAAAAGAATCAAATTTCCTACAATTTTTGTCACACAGTTTTACTGTAAATTGCAGGAAGGAGCCTGATCCGGTCTACTTTTTGAATTTAAACTCCAAGTGACCCATCCGAGGGACCTGCGAAAAAAAATCCAAGAACTATTTACGGGACATAATCTATAATGACTGAACTATCATTAAAAGCTTAATTACCTATGTAAATTCGCATTACTACCTTCAAGAGAACCACAAGTATATGGACTTAAGGATGTCCAATACTCTCATTTCCTAGAAGCTCTGAATTTCATTTCAGACTGAAATGCTCAGAGTACTTCATTCAAAGCGTTAGATTTAATCCTCTCCGGCTGACAAACTTGACAATTTCAGTTCTATTTGTGTCTGTTTTTAACTTGTTACCTACTTACTCCACGAAGCAACATTGGAATTTAATTATATCTGTAGCTTAGCTAAAGAGTTGATTGGTTGAACGCGCTAATCTCAAGAAATACAGGTTGGTGTTGAAAATAAAAATCAGTTTTAGATAGTCAGTTTATTGGAGATAATTATATGTATATACCATCAAGGAAATCCAGGTTTTTTTTATGATATAGGAGGGCCAACGAGCAGTCGGAGCCATTTTCATGACTACCGACGCCCACAGACAAACGTATAGAGACTATACAAATGCGCTGCCCTCCTTTCTCCTCCCACCTCCATGAGCCATCGGCTACTTACACACCGCACGAAACGCGACAGCACAGCTGTCACTTTACGCCGGTCACGTATAAGCGAGAGGTACCTCCCCGGTCGGGCCGGCCAATTCGTCTGCATGCAAGCATGCAGTGTGGCACTACCTCTTATTGTCCTTAGGTGATTGTTAAGCAGACATCCTCTCCTGCGTTGAAAATCAGTATACATTTTTAAGGTATCATCGGTTCCTGAGCTTTATTCATACGAGGAAAGCTCCTAAACTTTAGAATATCTGATAATAATCGAAGTTTAGTAAGAGGACTACCTCTTAGTGCAGTGGTGGTCAACCTGCGGCCCGCCGACGTACTCCTGGCGGCCCGCAAATGTCCTATAAATAAGTTATTAGTGAGGAGAGGCCAAACTAAAAAATAAAAGGGAAATTGGGCTTCTAAAAATTTCACAAGTGCGGTCCACGTTTAATTTATTTTGTCCCCTTGCGGCCCTCATCTGCCACAAGGTCGCCGACCGCTGTCTGGTGTAATAGATAATAATGAATTTGAATTTACCTTCTCCGTAATCAGATATCTTAATATTAAAAGATGTTGCTATAATACATTTTAAAATGTAAATTTAAAATTAACTAATAAACTTCATTTTAAATTTCGTACTGGCTCTTAGGCGCACGTTGAATGAGAGTCATATTTTAAAGACATTTAACTAATTTACCCAACAAATTCAGCATTATACTTCAATATTCAAAACCATACACGGCCAAGTCTACATATTCCACCAGGTGAGGCAGTGGCCAATCGCAAGCCTATCAATTATAAAAAAGAAAAAAAAGAAAACGGCGTATTACTACTGTTATTTTATAATGTTCAACATAATTGTTATACAGACTCAATGAAATGCGGCTGCATAGCGTTCACTTTACTGTGGTATTATGTGTGAGGTAGGTACTGTTCTATAGAATGTGGGGGCATACCCACCAACCACCCATGCACCTACGGTAGGACTACCAAGAGGTGCGCAGGAGTCCTACCCACCTCTCGGAATACGAAGCGAATCGCGGGAGATGTACGGGTTCTGCTCATCGGCTCTGTGGCCCAACGTGCAATTCTTGACTCTCTACGAAGTGGGGCCTGACAGAGACAGAAGTTGTCATTGGCCCAGTCAGTTCTGGTCCTTCCTCTTCGCGCCTTGTATGCGCAAATCTCTTCAGTTGGCCAAAACTTTGTTTGCGACTAAATCCTGATGATAGACCGGGCCCACTGTAGTCCGGTAGATGCCATCCAACATTGCATTTCCCTCGTCTTTGTACTAATCACATGGAGGCATACGAGCTGTCGAAACCTTTCGATTACCGACTTTTTTTTTATGGTATAAGGGCGCAAAAGAGCAGTCGGAGTCATTTTCATGACTACCGACGCCCATAGACTTCCGCATAGAGGCTATATAGATGCTGCCCTCCTTTCTTCTCCTTCGTACCACGTAATACCAGGATCGTGGTCATCAATTCAGATAACCACAATCATTCAAGTGAGTAGTTACCTTTTTGGTAATTGTGTTACACTGTTGTGCATTTTCGATTTACACTTTTAGGAATGTGTAAATATGTCTATCGCTGGTTTAATACTTAACTACTTGTTGTTTTTATCTGTAAAATTAATTAATGTTATATCTGTACGTGTTTGTTGACCAATAGTTATTGTACCTATGTGTAGGTTCAGTACAGAAAAATGTATAGCTGTGGATTAGAATTGCTAAATAAAGTATTTCTATTCCTATTTCTATTTCTATTTTTATTTCTATTTCTATTTCTTTCTCCTCCCACCTCCATGAGCCACCGGCTACTTACACACCGCACGAAACGCGACAGCTGCTACATTACACCGGTGATCGGTCTAATGTAAGCGGGAGGTACCTCCCCGGTCGTGCCGGCCAAATCCACCTACCCTCTATTGACTATTACTACATAGATATACCTCCCCGGCCGAGCCAGGCCCATTCGACTACCATGCTCTTACTGATTTGAACAAATATTTTATTAGGATGCGAGCCATAGGTTCGTTATCCCTGACTAAGTATCCATTAATCTTTGTCCAGAAGTGAATACAAATGAGCACAGCAAACTTAATTAAATGCCAGGTGTGTAGAACCATGTTTATAATAGATGTCGACTTAATTATACCTTAATTCGTGGTATAAATTAAAGGAGTAAGCTATTATAAATATTATTCTACTTTTTTATGTGCGGAAATTTTTACGTAGCTTTAGTACGCCCTGCGTAGGGTACTAAACAGGGTGAGGATTCTGTTCTCCCTAGTGCTAGCCTAGCTCTCGGCCGCCTAAGCGGGAATAGGATGACCCCGTATCTGTTGGAATCACGGTTAGTTATTGTACTAGTTTAACATCGATAAGTTTTATTAAGCTATTACTTGAACTGCTACCGGTAAGCTGATTGTTTCTAGTCGGCGCGAGCGCCAAGAATCAGTCTTTTGTCTATTTTATATTAAATGGCAACCATCATCCCTAACGTTAGAACCGCTTCTTCAGTACAATCCTGCTTGAAAATTGGTGGTATAAGGTGCCTAATGATTTTGGCCATTCAAAGGTTTCTTCTTTCTTTCTTCAAATGCTATTTTAATATTTAGTTTTATCCCCATTTGAATTAAATTTAATGTATCTAGTAGAATACTTTTCTATATTTGTCCATCAATAAATAAAAAATGTCAATAACATGACTTAAAATTGGCCAATATTTTGACACTATTCTTACGTTATTATCTATATCTTGACGTTATTATAATATGTAATAAATAGTTATCTTGCTGTTTAGTCATAGTAACTATGAATCAATACTGCAGTACATATAATAAAATCGTAGGAAAGTCAAAACTGTATATGGATATTAAAAGAATACTTAATTGGGCGTGATCTACAAACGATATCGAAACTAAAAACATAGTTTTAAAAATTTTTGTCTGTGTCTGTATGTATGTCCGGGCTAAAGTCAAAAAGTACTGCATGAATTGCCTTAAAATTTTGCATGAATATTACTAACAGGTCGGGTCAACATATGGGATCTATAAGTCTATATTATCACCTGCGGGGGAGGAGCTGTGAATCTATCATTCGGAAGAATTGAGAACCTCCATTTTCGAGGTCCGAGATCAACGTAGCCGAAGCTGCGGGCGGAAGCTAGTACATGATATAATCGCGTCAGCTTCTGAATCAGTACACCACGTATAATATAATGTACGCAACAGCTGACGTATTATTAAAGGTCCTCAAACATAAAACACAATTGATGCATAATGTTCCGCATAATTTAAGACTCGAGCTATCTAAATAACAGTAGTTAGGGATGGTGATAATTAAAATCTACTAGCTGCACCCCGCGGTTTCTTCCGCGTAAATTTCAATCCCGTGGAAAATAGAAAATCATCCCATTCCATCCGAAGCATCCCATAGGAACATTTTATCGGAATAGAATCTATCCTATGTGTTAATCCAAGTTACTCTCAATGTGTGTGGCTTTCATTAAAATCGGTTCTGCAGTGTTTGCGTGAAATAGCAACAAACATACAAACTTTCGCATTTATAATATTAGCAAGTACTCTAAGTACTAAGTACAAGACTCCAAACACAGATCAACTCAGCATACACATTCAACTACGAACAGTCCGAACGACACAATTTCAGTAGGGACTAACTAACAATTAGGATATACGTTTCTTTAGTAGTCTTTTTACCCGTCAAAAGGTGAAGAGGAAGACAAGCATTTCAACGATTGGTCATAGATTTCGCTATTTGCTATACAGATATGCTGTCCACCTTCGCTACTCCCCTCCAGTAGGCCAGAAGAAACTCAAAATCGGTTCAAAGCCCGGCAGCCTAGCCGTCACTTGGCTACTTCCCGGCCGTGCTAACACAATTCGTCGTCGTCTTCGTCGCAATGCATGACACTATGTCAACTAGTACCTTATAATATTACTAGCTGTGCCCCGCGGTTTCACCCGCGTTTAATTTCTAAGAAATCCATATAAACTTCAACACCCTATTTCACCCTCTTAGGGGTTGAATTTCTAAAAATCCTTTCTTAGCGGATGCCTACGTCGTAACATCTACCTGGATGCCAAATTTCAGCTTGATCCGTCCAGTGGTTTGGGCTGTGCGTTGATAGCTGGCTATGTCACGTTTGAGTTTTATATACATATATAGATAATATGCTCCATCGATTATTGTTATATATTGTCGGTCAACAGAAGGTATATCTAATGCCTCCCCTAAAATGCTGCCACCGTGCCGTGGTGAGGAGGCGTGCGTGACTCTGTGATCCCCTAGGCTTTGCCGGACAGGACAGGCTTGGGTGGAGAGGCCAGACAAAGAGCAGCTCAGCTGGGAGATCCTTTTCCTCCCTTCCGTCTGAACTAGACCCCCATGCACGGTTCGACCGTTGGAGTAGGGACTGTTCAAAAATAGCCGGACAGTCCCCAAGGAGGAGAAGTCTGGCCTTTTCACCGAGGCCTGCCTGTCGCCGGAGGGGCCCTGTTGCTTTTAGATCTGGGGCCAATTATAGCGGCTGAAGGCACCCGCAGGGGCTTAGTCGGTAGAGGGACCCAATTGCCGGGCCCGACACTGTACCCGGCTGAGCACCCCGGGCTTCTGGACAGCGTACGTAAACATATTCCCCTCAGTTACCAAAAAAAAGGGTACGTCTATTAAATTTCTCAAATTAACAAAAACAAGTACCTGTAACAAAAGTCCTTACGGTACTTAGCACGGGGTGTGATATGTCCACAGATATTATTATTATTACAAAAGTTTCACTAACTGGAATCGCCATTTCCCGCGTACGGACAGCAACAATGTATTATATCCTTTCTCGTGTTTAGTTAAAAGTTTTTAATCCTTTAGCGTCAGCTTTTGATGTAAACTCTCGCAGTTTGGACCGTACTCGCAGATTGAACTTTTGGGTTAAAAAACACCAAGCTTTTACTATCCCACTATGTGATGACATTTATCCTACATATTGTAATTACTTTAGGGGTTTTAACACGGTAACAATTAAAGGCCAAAATTTCCCGACGTTTCGACTGGGTTACACCAGCCGTGGTCCCGAGCCGACTGATGTGAAGTGACCGTGTTAAAACCCGTAAACGGTGACGGTGACGGTATCTGGAGAAAAATTAATTTGTTGCCGATGCCGGTAGATGAAGATTCTACCGCGCCAACGGAGCCCTAACAGCGCCACTCCAGTTATCCTGTGACCACGGTCGGTGCAACCCGGTCGAAACATCAGGAGGAAAATATCGGCCAAGTGCGAGTCGGACTCGCACACGAGGGTTCCGTACCAAAGGTCTCTGCGACATTTTTTACCAGAAAATAAAATTACTTGGTTTTTCATAGCCTTTGTATGAACGACAAAGTTGTATTTGCGTTTTTTTAATTATGTGTTATTTCTCAAAAACTAATAATGATGCACAAACCAATTTTCGTTGATAGTTTTCATTGAGATCTACAGCATATATATTTTTTAGTGTTTCTCACTCACTTATTTTAAAAGTTAGAGTTTTAAAAATTTGTGTGTCCCCCACACAAATTTTTCCACTTTGGAAGCATATATCTTTCAAACGATTAATTTTGACGAAGAATGGTTTTAGTAACCTTAATGTCATTTTAAAGACCTATTCACAGATTATTCTACACTAATCCCTCACAAACAGGTTGGATAAATTTATTTTTTTAGATTCAGTTCTATGTATGGAGTGCCCCCCTTTATTTCTTAATTTATTTATTTTTATTCAAAATTCTAATAGCGGTTCACACTGTGAACCTTTGTTACAAAGTTTCAACTACGACGGCCAAATAGTTTGGGAAAAAAATGGCTGTGACATACGGACGGACAGACAGACGGACAGACATGACGAATTTATAAGGGTTCCGTTTTTTGCCAGTTTGGCTACGGAACCCTAAAAACGGTATGTTTCGTGTTAATCCCCGTATGCATAAATTGAGTAATTTGTTTACTCGGTAAAATAGGACTAAAATCTTTTGATGACCAACGACGCCCATAGACATCCGCAGCTTCCTCCTTCCTCCACCATAGGCCACACGAACCTCACATAAAAAGAAACGCATCACAGCTGGTACTTTTCTGGTCATGTGAGCGAGAGGCGTGGTACCCCGCTGGTGTTTGGACCGGCTTCCAACGTTCACCAATAGATGGCGCTTAGATGGCAGTTAGATCGCGCTATCAAAGTTATGACGCGATTTGGTACCACGCGATTACAGATTCCGTGTGTTAGACCAAAAAAGGCAATTTATGTCATGATTTAAAATTTTTTAAGGTCACGTTCTTCTTCTTTGTGACCGAGTAGAACCTTTTTAATAAGCCTGTCACCCTCGAGTCCTCGACCTCGCACGTGTGGTAGAAAACAAAAATTGCGCACGTTTTAGTCCTTCATAGTCCATATAAATATCATATCGATCTGTTGATCCGATTGGATGTAAAACAAGAACAAACAAACACACTTTCTCATTAATTATCATATTAGTATGGATGCGTGACATTTTCTATATATTACTAGCTGCGCACCGCGGTTTCACCCTCGTAACTTTCGATCCCGTGGGAATATCGGGATGAAAAATAGATGTTGGCCGATTCTCAGACCTACTCAATATGCTCACAAAATTTCATGAGAATCGGTCAAGCCGTTTCGGAGGAGTATGGCAACAAAAACTGTGACACGAGAATTTTATATATTAGATGTACTGATGATGGCCCTGTCTTACTGAAAATATGAGGCCATTGTTAGCATCTGCATTAAAGTGAGTAGCAAGAGATAGTGCTACGCTGCATGCACGCAGGCGAATAGGGCCGGCACCACCGGGAGGTACCTCTCGTTGTCGCGATATGGGTAGAGGCAGCTGTGTTGTCGCGTTTCGTGTGGTGTGTAAGTAGCCCACGAGTGGGAGAAGGAATGAGGGCAAAGCATCATTATAACCTATATGCGAATGTCTAAGGGCGTTGGTAAGTATGATAATGGCTCTGACTGCTCGATTGCCCCTTATACTATCAAAAAGGTCTATTTTAGTATTGTTATTAAAAGTACTTTGTCTACAAGCGATAATATTACTCTCCATAACAGTTAACACTCGTTACGTCATACGACAGTCAATTCCACAACTTCAGAGCACGTACAAGTGTTACGGTTAGTAAATTTAACTTTACAAAATTAGCTAAACAAAAGTATTTTACGTTTTTATGAAGCGTCTCGAAGCAAGCACGTACGTACATACGTAGGACGTGTGCGGACGTGGTTCTGGTTTAGTTAGGAATATGATGGTCATCATCACCGGTCACCGAAATATACAAAACGGATATAAAGCAGGTGCGAGTCGGAGTCTACGCTAGATGTCGCTTATCAGATACGGAGGTATAAAAGCTTAAAAGCCTTGATTTCATACAAGGTTGATAAAAGCGAGATGTTCTACAGTTAATCCGAAACAATTAAAAAAGTTTACGACAAGTATACGAAAATAATTTTACCAAACAAGTTAAATAGCGAAATGTAATCATGCTTTGTACCGGGCAGCTACAGCGAGCACGGGGTGAATGACCCCTGCGGCCATAGTCGGCGATCAGCTGGGATGCAGCGTGTGCAAAGTGAGAATAAACTCGTGTGCCTAAACTATTGCTCCGATTGATCTGTTTATAGTTGTGTAGCCTGGAAATTATACACTAAATATGTGGTTTCATTTAATGCCTCTCGCTTTTATCAACCTTGTATATTTACTGCCTCATGTAGCATTGACATAAATTTATTATTATTGTTATTTTAATCTTTGACACGTACATGCAGTATTGCATTCTCATTACTGCGGAAGAAACCTAGTTTCTTGTATTAATAGTGTAAGCTGATTTTTGTCTCAGTGATTATCTATGAAACAATAGTTACACATAAAAATATATACTTGCCGTAAACTCATTTTTAATAGTTTCGGATTAACTGTAACCACTTAATATAGTACCTATATGTGGTTTAATTTAATGCCTCTCGCTTTTATCAACCTTGTATGTTATATACTATGCAATGCTACATTACCGCTGCTTTGGCCTAAAAAGGGCTTCTCACTTAAATGATATCCCTGCAAAATTACAGCTTAGCCCTTTGCGTTTCGCTCAATTTGCGAGTGGCCCGTTTGTCGGCCGAAATGCGCAACGCCGCTAAGAGAGAAGACGGGAGCTAGTCGAAGCTAGACGAATAGAAAAGAAAAAAAAAGCTACGCAAAGGCATCTCTACTCCCTTCCCCCACCTCTATATCACGCCAGACAGCGCCAAACTTTCCGGAAGGTATCCAGCTCCACTAAAAAAATCAAAATAAAATTATTATATTATGTAGGTACGTAATCTAATATTTTTTTTAACGATGACAATATGTACAAAATGTACAAGTTGTATATGAAAGATAAGTTATTTTTGGAAATCCCAAACTGAAAATCCTGAATAGGGAAAACGGAAAAAAAGAATTTGTAGGGTGCGAAGCGTGCGCAGCTGAAGGGAGCAACTCAACCCTAGATAGTAGGGTTCGAACACCCGCGATTCGTCCCATACCTATAACCGTATGGTGCTAAAGGGCTGTGGGATGGTGGAGGGTCCTGGAGGAGTGGAGGAAGGCAACACGTTTTTGGCCCTTAATAAAAAAATAATATTTATTTTCAGCCTGGTGTGTCCCACTGCTGGGAAAAGGCATCTCTACTCCCTTTCCACACCTCTCTATCACACCAGCGCCAAACTTCCCGGAAGGAGTCCATCCCTACCAAAAAAAAAATATTATATTAAGTACTTAATCTAACATTTTTTCTTAACGATGATAATATGTCCGAACTAGACAAGTTGTTTATGAAAGATAAGTTATTTTTGGTAATCCCAAACACGTTAGACAAATGACTAATAGCAATTTATTAAGTGCAAAAAAACATTAGATTAATTGTGTGAATCAATTACATGTCAGTACGTCCATACACAGTCACAGCTTATCTCTTTAACTAATTGACCTAAGATTTTCCTTATTAGGAGTACGCGCTGTGATAGGAAAACCGTTTTAGCTTTTCGTTGCGAAGCAAAATGCAGCAGCCATATTACTTGTTACGGGATAGAATACGTCTATAAAGTATAAAGCACTCTATGAAATATAATATAAAAATATATCACGTAAAATAAATATTATTTTTTTAATTATAAGGGGGCAAACGAACGATTGGTGGCTCTTCATGACTATCGACCACATGGACCCACGCTAAATCCACACGAACCACAACCGTAGATTTAGAATTATTCTCACTTTTTTTGTGGTACAGGGGGGCAAACAAGCAGTTGTAGCCATTTTCATGACTACCGACGCCCATAAACATCTGCATAGACTACAGATGCGCTGCCCCCCTTTCTCCTCCCACCTCCGTGGACCACCGGCTACTTACACACCGCACGAAACGCGACAGCACAGCTGTCACTTCACGCCGGTCTCGTGTAAGCGAGAGGTACCTCCCCGGTCGCATCGTTCGTTATATATCTATATAAGAAGTTCGTTATATATATCCTCCTATACCATCGTTTCGTTTCATTTTGTCGTTTGCCCTCCTATACCATAAAAAAAAAAAAGTTTGTTTTTGAACGTGCGACTCCTAAATTCACGTTCTTATCAGTTTCACCCGCATGAGTTTATTTTTCTTGGAAATATCGCGATAACAGTTGAAACATTCCGTACTGCTTGTTGTTTATATATAATACCTACCTATTGCCATTCAGCCACGACTAAGACCGTCGACTCTCCCTCCGGCGGCTCACGTCCCACCCCTGGGCCCCTTCTACTGCTACTATATATTGTCCTGAAAATTTCCCTAGACAAAATTTGAAAAATATACGAAATATTCCGTCTCGTTTTATAAATTTAGCCAAATTTCCCTAAACAAAATTTGAAAAATATACGAAATTTTCCGTCTGATTTTATAAGTTTAGCAAAATTTTTTTTTACAGTATAAGGAGGCAAACGAGAAATCGGAGCCATTTTCATGACTACTGACGCCCATAGACATCCGTATAGACGTTAACATACGCACGAAACGCGACAGCACCTCTGTCAGTGTAAGTGCCGGTTTCGGGTAAGCGAGAGGTACCTCCCCGATCGTGCCAACCCAATTCGGCAGCATACAAACAGCATAGTACAACGAAATATTCCGTCTGATTTTAAATTTAGCCTAAATCAGTAATATAAACATAATCCATTCCCGAGGGGGTCCACCGAACTCTGTGACACGAGATTTATATAGGTAATATGTTACCGTAAATGTATGAAATCTACGAATTGTATACATTTCCTGATTTCCTAGGATATGTATACAATTCCGAAGCTATTTGGTAAATGTATGAAATATTGTTTTACATACATGTCCTAGGAGATACAATATATCTACATTGCCTAGGAATTGTATAAAATTCCAATATCGTATCGGATTAATTTATTTCACACATTTTCGGGCGATTTTATGAATTACATACATTTCCTAGGAATTGTATACAATGTCGGATTTCATACATTTCCGTCAACATAATATTTATTAGATCAAAATCACATCTTTAAATCTGATTTATGAAACCGTATTCCATTGATTCGATCAAAACAATTTAATATTAATTCATATCACGAAGGCTATATGAGACCTTCAGCGATGTACGAAATGAAATATGGTAGATATTGATTCTTTGAGAGGCCACTTACATACCCCACAAATAAATTGGTTTTTGAAGTTTTTTTTTTACCTTTCTGAAAGAAAGAAAAAGAAAGTTTATAGTGATTGTTACTAAGTCAATTCAAGGCAAACACGGCTTCCGACTCCCATAGACACGTCATGATGCATTGCCTTCCATCGTCCTCGTTCCTACGTGGGTCACCGGCTACTTACACGCCGCACGAAACGCGACAGCACAACCGTTACTTCACGCCGGTGTCGTGCAAGCGAGAGGTACTCTACTACTCTTCATATTTTACCACCTTTAAACCGTTTTAAGGAAAATCTTGCGTCGTTTTTTTGATACGGAACCTGTTTGGTTAAGACAAGTTTGTGCTGTTATGTTTTTTGCAGTCGTATAAACCACAGGGTCTGTGACACTACATTGAGTGCACGCACCTCTGGAGAGGTGGACTTGTGGACATAATATTTAACAGTAAGTACACAATAATACTTTATATCTTTGTAGTGTTTAGAAATTACATAAATACACAATAATAATAATATATCTTATGTTTAGTGTAATGTTTTGAAAATACATACGTCGACAATAATATAAATAAGGTTTATTTTTATCTTTGCTTACGGTTTTGAAAATGTACGTTTAAAGACAATAATACTTTAACCGAAAGGGTCCTTTATGTATTTTACGTAATTGAGTGAATTAAGTAAAATATTGCAGTACGATGCATAATAAGTTATATTTTAAGTTGGACTAAGTTACATATCTGTGCTTATGTTTATTTCTATAGAGATAGCGATATTCTATAGAGATAGATAAGAAATATTGTGACAAGAGGTTTTTAGTTATCATGGTTTTTGGTGTTTATTTTTCTTTGACATTTAATTTTAGTATACATCATATTATAATATTATGTATATATCATTAGGAATGTTGTTAATTACCTATACTATTTAATTTACAATAATACCTACTTTAAAACAGAAAGACGTTACTTTTAAAATCTAGATTTAATATTTTTTACGTTTAATTTTTCCATTACACGGCTTTTTTGTCCCCTATCATACTAATATTATAAATGCGAATGTAAGTTTGTTTGTTACCCTTTCACGCGAAAACTGCTCAACCGATCATCATGAAATTTTGTACACATGTTCTTGGAGGTATTAGAAGTAACATAGGATAGCTTTTATCCCGAAAAAATGTTCCTGAGGGATTACGCGGGCGAAGCCGCGGGGCGCAGCTAGTAATATTATAAATATAATCCATTAAAAAGACCAAGAGACAAATATGCAGACACATTATTTATTTATTATTTTTGCCAATTATATACTCTACATATTAAACCTATTACCATAGCGGTACTTAACTAATGCCTATTATACTTATCTAATATCGTTATAAGTAATAGTTTCAAGGTGAAGTGGTATTGTGGCCACTGTGAAGTGCTATTAAAGTCTAATAGCCACACATGTAATGACTATTGTAAATACTTGAAGCAAACAAGGTTTATACTTAAGCGCTTGTTTTGCACAGCTACAGGACTCTTTTATAGATGTATGCACGCGCATGCTGCATTGCAGCCGAATCGGACGGGCACAGGAGGTACCTCTCGCTCACACGATACTGGCGTAAAGAGACAGCTGTAGTTTTTTTATGGTTTGGGGGTGGGGGGGCAAACTAACAGTCTGAGCTATTTTCATGAATATCCACGCTCACAGACATCCGCATAGAGGCTAAACATATGCTCTGCCGGTGTCGCTGTCGCTGTCACTATAAGCCGGTCTCGTGTAAGCGAGAGGTACCTCCCCGGTCGTGCTGGCCCAATTCGGCTGCATGCAAGCATGCAGTGTGGCACTACCTCTTACCTACTGTCGCGTTTCTGGCGATGTGTCAGTTTCTTCAAGGAGGAAGGAGGGCAACGTAACTGTACAACCCGTATGCGGATGTTTGCGCGCGTAGGTAGTGATCAAACGGCTCGTTTGCCCCTCCTATATGAAAAAACAGTTATAATATTGTTGGTTGGCTGGTTAACTCCAACTCTCGCCAATCTGAAGTGATATTTATATCATAAATGTCAAATAAACAACTAAAAGGTTATTGTTGACGATAAACCGTTTCTAGATATCTGTGTTAACGTTTGTTTACTTTTAACCGACTGCGATTGTAAATGGAGAATGAGTTCGTCTTTCTTTACAGTGTTGTTTGTTTTCTTCGGCAAATTTTAAAACCAGTTTATATTACAAACAATTTTTATACTATGTTTATATTGTTAAGGATGGTGCACACGATATTTTTAGCAGCGGCGATCGGCGTTATTACGACTGTATCGATACCGCATCACGATTTAGCGTTCAATCGCGGTATCGGAATCGCGCGTTTTAACGACTGCTCCGGTGCTTGATCGCCAACACTCGCAGTGCGATTTTATAGTACTCGACTAAATCGCATCGTTCGGGGTTTTTAAGTGTGCGGTGAGGAGCGTCTAGTCGCTGCATTCAGCTTCTAGACTCGCTTTCTTGATCGCTTGACTAAATCGCCGATCGCCGATGCTAAAAGCAGCATGTATGGACGTCTTGAAAACAACAATATTTCAATAATGTTTTTAATATATTAATCATTTCTTCTTAAAAGGAAATTACAAGGTTAATGACTTCTGGTATCGATAACATTGCAATGTTACCGGTACCGACCTGTGCAGATTTTGTCGGTACCGGTAACCTTCTCTATGCAAGAATTCGCCCGTTACAATTCATAGATTTAGACGTCAACATGGCGCAACCGGGGTGAAGCATATCTAAAATCAAATAATCCAAACGCAATTTAGTGTTTGAAAAAGCTGATTACAATTTTGTAACTCACTTCAGTGACGTGTGTTAAAAAATCACACTTGTGGGACACTATTAACTTAATCCTTAATCCTAACCAATACGTCTAAGTTACCCAAAGTAGGTATAGTTTTTTGTTGTGGCAATGAGTTGCTGTATAAGTGTATTTCGTGTGCAGTGGAGAGGAAATATTTGATCTGTTATAAAAAGTGACACGGGTAAGCAGTAGAGGCCGTTTGGCCTTTAATTATGTAGGTACCTAACGGAGCTTTTGTGGGCAAGTTTTGTGGATGCAACCTGAGCAAACGAAATAAAAATATTAAGGCACCTGTGTGGTAGAGAGTTATGAGTTCTTCGTTCATAAGTACTGTAAGTCTAACGACCATCTTTGGCTATCGCGTGTAAAGGTCAATTCACACCAAAAGCGCGGCGAAGGGCAGCGAAGCGGAGCGCAGTTTATGTGTC
>LUGF01046420.1:24791-42485 GCA_001625245.1 Calycopis cecrops | reverse complement strand
AAGGGGGGGGGAGGGGTCAAAAAATCAAGAAATTAGTGTGACGTACTTTATGGATGGCCCCTAAGGTACAAATAAGCAATCAGCTACTGTCGTGACTACCAACAGACACAAACATAATAAACAATACATTATGTTATGCATATTTACCAAAGAAAATTTTATAAAAATCTAGCCTTTTTGTACAAAAAACCGACTACAAACACCGTGACACCAGATTCTTATATTCGCTAATTAAATAGTCATGTACCACTAAGCTGGCGGAAGTACATGAGATATATGAATGTGGATGATGCGAAAAAGGTGTGTCGAGGGCGTAACTCGTGAGTGGAATTCTTTAGACTCTACCATCCCCAAGGGATCCAGTCGTGAGCAATATATGTTAATGATTACACTATCAATATAACTTATACTGTTCTCTGACCAAGATTTCTAGTCATATAAACTCAACTCGACAAATTATATGGAAGTAGCTTATTTTATTCACGAGATACCACAAAGCCAAAACAGTCGTGGATGTTATTAGTTTTTGGTACAAATACGAAATATAATCTAGAAATAAAAATGCTACGCGAAACTGCTATGGCGGCTATCTTTATAGACAGAAAGCAACTACGCAAGCCAACAATACGTATACATATAATAAAACAGTAAAATCCGTGTCTGTACATTGAATATATTTACTAAAAACTAGGGGAGCGATGTTAAAATAGTATTAGAACACTTTCAATGTTTTTAATTGTTTTGTCTGTCTGTTTGTCCAGGCTAATCTCCGAAATTACTGGACGGACTTGAATGAGACTTAGTTTCTTTTTGTGGTGTATAGATACTAAGCCTGGTCAACACCAAAACACTTTAATGCGGTAAAATCGCTCATTCTTACGGGAAATCGGAATTTCGGCACACTGGAACCAAACAGTAACAAACCACTTTGATTTTAATATTACGCTACGCGAACGAAGTCGCGGGCACCAGCTAGTGCGTCAAATAAATGTAAAGAAAACTCTCAATAGCAATTAATCCGACCCGTGACTCGAACCCGGGAACCTTACTATCTTTGGCTATCATTCTATCCCCATCCTATAATAGATAACAGGGATAAGGGACCAAGCTTCTAGAGTCCCATTTCAACACCGAGTATGAATTAAGATATTGTAGGCATTCCTTGGAAGAGGACTATGTCCAACAGTGGTAAGGTAAAGGTTGCTACTGCTATCGATGATGATAAAGACGACCATAAAGTGTTAATAATAAAAATCTTACCGTTGGTTTAGGGCTAGTCCTTTTGCCGCTCTCGTCCAACCCCAGCAGCTTATCAGCGTTTGACGTCGAGGGTACGGAGAATTCCCTATTGTCCGAGCTGGTACTGGCAATACTCGACGCGTTGGAACTGGTTCTGCCAGACGGGCCGCCTATGCCATCGTCGCACCCGTCGTTATCGCCAGACTGCTCCATCAGATCCCCCTTGTACAACTTCCCCTTGGGAAAATCTTTTTTCTCCTGTATATTGCTATTGAGTAACTTCTGCATAAAATCCTCCTTCTTCGGTGGTATATCCTCTACGATGGAGAAAATTGGAGTCTTCGAATGTATCATGTTCTTGATGGTGGCGTTGCTCCCCTCGCAATCGTCATTCTTACTACAGCCGGGCAGACTAAAGTCGTAGGAAGCTATATTCGACAGAGTCGATATCGTTTCCGAACTAGACGCTAGACTCGAGTTGGCACTTGATAGGTTACCAGAATAGTGTGCTTGGATCTCCAACTGTCGATCAATCAAATTGGAACACTGTTTCAACAGCCTATTCTCTTCTTCAAACTCCTCCCTCTCTAGGGAGTCAATTCTACCATCACAGGTGCTATTAGCTTTGTCTGTCATTTTGGTATCGTCAGTCTTATTCTCAACATTCCTCTCGTACAAGGTTTTGCTTCTCTCAAACATGTCGCTTTTGGAATGTGAATTTGGTGGATCCATCCTTAGATTATGCTGAAACGGTACCAAATGTTAGGTGGGTCCTAATATTTAAATATAATATATATTTATTGTATTTCGTTAACATTTACTGTATACTTACATTTTAACTTATATTAACCGCATGTGGTCTGTACCTGAAATTTAAAAAAAATAATAATTATGTATGATACATTTTAGACCGTAAACAATATAATTAATTAAACTTTAATCGCACATCGCAGTACACTTAAAGTAATTTAAAAACTATCAAATATCAAGACGTCTGTGATACGCGTCAGCTAGGCAATAAATATACAACAAGTATAAAGTGTTTAATTTAAATAATCATCAAAGTACAACCATGTAATATTTTTACTAAAAATTTTATTCATTAAAAAGTAAGGCCTGTACGTACACCTGCGTTACATATATAAACACTTTTATAAGTAAATCGATAGAGACGTATGAGCGTTAGCAATTTGCTCCCGTAACAGGGGACCCAGTGCACGAGTGTATCCTGTGAGATGAGGAGTACATTACTAAACAACTGCCGCCGCCTAATTGAACCATTATAAATGTCTGTTTACATCGTGTTTGTTTGTTGCTCCTTCACGCAGAAACTGCTGAATCGATTTTCATGAAATTTGGCACACGCATCTAGAGTAACATGGATTAACACATAGAATAAGTCTTATCCCGAAAAAGTGTTCCTATGGGAAGTCATGGGATGATTCCACGGGATCGAAATTTACGAGGGTGAAACCGCGGGGCGCAGCTAGTCGTATATAATAGGACACATGCACATTGCAAAGGTGCTAGCGGCACATTCTACTTGTTAATTGAGATAATAAAATTGGACACACTCGCACGCCTACAAAGATATCAATATAATATTCAATTATAATATAATACTCGATAGTATAGGTATCGTACAATTTATAAGCCTATTTTACTTTTTTTCATAGGTTTAGAAATTGTTTTCACTACGTGATAGATGTACAAAGCGTGGGGGCGAGACATTCAAATTAAGTTCCAATCATCGGAAAAGAAAAGAGACAGTAGATGAAGTACATATGAGACAATTATTTTACACGAGTAAGAGGCCATAGCGTCCCGATTACATAATAGTTTTAAATATGGGTTATACATAGTAGTTTTTGTAGTAATTCTGACATTTGTCAAATATTTTTTTTGTCTCGCCTCTGTTCTGACATTGTGTATCTTGTACATTCTAAATCTATGTTTTTTTCATAGGGAGCAAAGGGCAGATGAGCCCGACATTGTTCACCAGGAACCGGAAACTACTCAGGAACCGTGCGAAACGAGATGATAGCATAGCAGACATAAGCGATTCCTATTGTAGGCGGTACCATATGGGCGTCGGGCTATTTGCGCATTTTGTGCTTTTGGGGTAAATAGAATAGGCCCGTCCTACGTGCAACAACATAGATTATTTACATAATACCTAAAAACATATAGACCGAATTATCTGATCATGCAGCTAATGTCTATGATTAGGATTAAAATGGGACGAAATGAACTACATACTATATTAAATATATCTCCATATCATACCTGTATATAAAGAGTCTGTTACATAAATATCTTATATGTATAAATTAAGAGTGCGATTAAAAATTTAAAAGCGAATGAAATATCATAATGGTAAAAAAATTAACAAGTCCTTACAATAGGCGGCACTGTCTTCGTGGAAAATTTATAACTACGCATCCAAGTGTCCAGTGTTCACTAGTGTGTAAGATATATGAATATCATGTTACAAGTGATTCCGAACGACCGCAACTTTGTCAGCCGATATATACACCAAAGCAATCAAATAAAAAATGAATACCAAATGACATGAAATGTTGAGGTGTAGCTTTATTATATTAAAAAACACCACTAAAAATGTACACAACATTGTATGAATCAGACAAATAGTCAAATACATTGTATTCGGTAAAAATATATTGCTATGGTGAAGTGGTATTAGTGCTTAATAGTTAATACAAATTTCGCCTTCCGCTATTACACAGGAGGGGTCAGGGTGCTGAGTGATTGAAATAATTGTAATGAATAGGTACTTTTGCAATAATGTATCGATAATGTAAAAATGTAGAATTTTTCATGGCGTAATTTACGAAACTAATCAACTAGAAATGGGTTTTTTGATTCATATGGAAAGCGAATAGCATTTTATTAAAGTGCACTTGTTTGGGTGTTTGGTCGAAACGGTCAGTACAGTTCAAACGACGAATTCGAATAGACGGTAGCTATTCACTAAACCTCAACACCATAGTCCAAACTAGAATTCGATCTTAAAGTGAGACTACTGTGTAAATCAAGCGAAACTGGACAGCGAAGATAAACAAAGGCTCTAAATATTATAACAGTAATTTAAATTTATTTCTATTTTTAAAAAGTTGATTTAAGAACCTAAAAAGCTATTTTAAATTGTTTAAAAAATACTTTCTTATAAAATACATGTCATATACTGTCATACATGTATGCATGCACAAAAAACGCACACGTATTATGGTGTGCGCCTTTTTATGGAATAGGCTATTTGACAAGTTTTCAAAAACCGCTTCAGAATGTTTATCAGTGATCAAGAAACTTATTTTTTTGTTTTCAATTCTGATAAGTATTTATCTCAAATTTTCAAATTAAAAATTCATCATTTATAAAACCCGCGTTAACGCATCTTTAAACAAAATGACGTCCTTTGACGTAGTAGCTTTGTAAAGTTAATGTCAAGTAATAAGTGACAAAAGTGACTATTATAGTGCGTGCGAGACTAGAGTTATTTTACCAGTTTATAAGACAGTTCTGTTTTCGGAAGTTTGGTAATAAATGACATCTGCTGTCATCCCATATAAAATACTGTGAGGCAGTTACAGTTATCAATTATTATAATTATAGTCTGTGCCACCACTCAAGTCTGTTAGTTGCAGCGCTACAGTCTCGAAACATAATGTTGCTAGAAGTTGAAGTTGCATATCGAAATATCCCATTAATGTTCTTATTGCTCAATACCACACATACACAAGCTTAGCAATATATTAAAACTTATGTATTATTTACTCAGGCTCTATGTGGCAGTCGACTATGTATTTTAATCTTTGGCATTTTAGAATAAACATGTTTGCCGTGTCTGCAAAGAAATACTAAATGAAACATGCAAACATGACTGTTGATCAGACATTTCGCAAACATTGCTAAAAGAAAATGACTATTTAATATAATCGTATTATATTTATAACAATAATTTTGAATTTAATTAATTTAATTTTAAATTTGCCCATTAATTTAGAAAATATGAATACATTTGCAACTCTAAAAGTTGCCTGTCATGCGTGCGCTGACACTCATGATGAAAATACAGTTGACAACCAACAATTTGTCATATCCATCAGATTTAGTTCCAATTTTGGCGGAAGACTTCAGTCGTGGCGCGGACTCAAGGGTTATATTTGTTGTTGGGTTAGGGTTATGAATCATAACCATAAAAATATATCATAACTTATGATATATTTTTTCCTTTTTATAGGGGCTATAAACATCAGAAATTATAATTATTTAAAATAACATCAAAAACATTACAACATTATTTCACTAAGAAAAGACTGTGTCCCAAAGATCAAAATCGTCTATAACCATTTTCCCTTATTAATGTATCCTTTCTAGATATTAATAGGTATATTACAGAATATAAAACAGCAATTTCGCTTTTCTTAATATCGCTGATGTCTTATGTTTTAGTTAAAGATAATATTTTTTGTTACAAAACATTCAATTTGATTTTTAATTACTTTAATACTTTTAAATTTAAGTAATTATATCTTTATGATTGTTAAATGAAAGAGAATTAATCCAGATCAGTATGTCATAACAAAATATTCTCATATAATATTACCTCTTCATTCTAATTTTTTGTGGGAAATCGTTAAAAGTAATCATAGCAACACTCTTTTTTAGCCAACCTAAAATCAGAGGTAAAATAACTCTAAACGAAGATATCAAACATTACGATTGCGTTTCAAAAATCATTACTAGTACTATTCACATCGATTTGTACACTTCTCAAATCCATAAGTTGAGTTGGAACTATAAATGATTAACTAGCACTATGAATGAATGAAATATACTTTATTATGCATATTACAGAGTACAGAAGAAAATAAGTTATATTTTAAAGTAACTATCAATAGATTTTGGAATGCAGCCTCTATGATTTGTTGGCTCACGCATGTGTTACGTCATCGTCAACTTTCGTCGTCAATCGTGACGATTCGTGTCACGTGACTTATGATTAAAAATAAATATTTAAAAAAAATTGTATAAATAAATTTTAACATAAAGTATTGATTATTTACAAATTATCTAATATATAAAATTCTCGTGTCACAGTTTTCGTTGCCGTACTCCTCCGAAACGGCTTGACCGATTCTCATGAAATTTTGTGAGCATATTAAGTAGGTCTGAGAATCGGTCAACATCTATTTTTCGTCCCGATATTCCCACGGGATCGAAAGTTACGCGGGTGAAACCGCGGGGCGCAGCTAGTTTCACTATATAATACCTATATAAAAATCATTTTAATAAAATATTAAATTCAATAAGTTTTTATTTTTAATACTGACAAATAGCCTATTTAGCTGTTCATAAATATATTACGTCTAATCGTAGATTTTATGAGATATTAAAGAGAATGTCGCTTCAGCTAAAGAGTCGTATAACATTATTATAAAAGGTGTGGGAATGGGTATGGTAATGTAATACGAAACAGACCTTACATTATACTTCCGAACGCACTCTTAATAAACGGTGCATTGTCGCGAAATGAGGGTAGAACTATAATTTTCAAGGAGGTTATAGCACGGGGTACCCTTGTTTTACCTTCTTTGCGTAGGTAACGTTCTTAAATGCGGTCGCGAGAAATCATCATAGTTCGTAAACATTTAACGGCAGAAGTGGATAGTTGTAAAAAGAAGTGAATAGAAGTAAAAGACTAATTAGTGGTACGAGCAGCTGCCGAAATTAAAGCCATATGGTAAGTGCTGCTATTTATTTCAAATGAGCTCCCCGTTGTCGATATGTAACATTGTTATAAATAATTTACACAAAAATAATTTCCGCCACTGAATAATCTATTCCTATCATGTAATTAGTCATTTAATAGGAGTGAATACGCATGACGCAAAAATTGTAAGGAGTACTCTTGGTATGGAGTAAAATTGCTAACCTAGTTGTCGAGTATCACAAATTAAATATCTATTACAGTCAATACTGCATATTATGTTGATTTAGAATAATATATTATTTTTAACTGCACTACCACTCCTTACTGCTTATTTGGAGAGTGGAGAGTACTTGAAGTATCAGGGTTAATAAAAAATATCAGGGTTCGAAAATATCCCTATATTTATAATAAATATAAAAATATCAGATATTTATGATATATTATATCAATTTTGATATATATCCATATTGTATGAATCTCATGTTGTTATTTTATGCTATTATTTATGTATAAAGATAGTAAATTATTAAAAAAAACTAAAATGTTTTAATGGTTTATTTATAAAGGTAAGTACTTAAAATGAGACAAATGAAACCAAAACATAAAACCTTCTTCTATATCATGATATATATATCCTTCGAACCCTGATTACTATAGCATAACATGCATATAGTAGTCGATTTAAATTTAGAAGACTAAATTATTTTCAAAACATACAATACTGCATGTATTATTGTTTATTAATAAATATTCTAAATATTTAAAATTTTACACGTTAGAAAAAAAAACCATGTATTTACATATCAATAACTCATTAGAACTTTGGACTGATATTATTAATATGCAATTGAGAGCGACCCGCTATGATTTAGATACACAATTGAACTCAATTTGTTAGTAAATTGCACTTGTGCAAAAGGCACTTAGCTATTAGCTATTTTTGGAATACTCAAATCAAAAAAATCAGTGATGTTTTTTCTATGTAGCCATTCAAGCCTGTATTCCTATGTATTATTATTATGACCTATGATCACAGTGTAGAAGTTTTTTTTTCATATTAACTAGTCAGTATGGTGGCATATATTATTGTTTGTTAATTAATATTCTAATTTTAAATTTTACACTTTAGAAACAAAAACATTTACAAAGCAATAACTGACTAGAACTATGGACCAATATTATTAGTATGCAATTGAGAGTGACCCGCTATGGTTTAGATACACAATTGAACTCAATTTGTTAGTAAATTGCACTTGTGCAAAAGGCACTAAGCTATTCATAAGTAAAAATCAACATCTTCATTGTAAATAATGATAATGTTTGATATTATTAATTGATTCAGATTTGTGCTATTTTGTAACTGGTTTCTATTAATCATTACATATTATCTTAATATTTTTAGAATACTCAAATCAAAAAAATCAGTGATGTTTTTTCTACGTGGCCATTGTAGGTATTCATATGTATCATTATTAGGCACAATTTAGGCAGTGTTTACTGCAAAATGAATTTAATGAAAATAAGCAAATCAATATTATAATTATCAAATAGTTGTAGTATAATCAATGGCTTTATGCTATGCATGTCAGTTGTCAGAGACAAAAATTGGTGTATTTTTTCGAAAGTTTACTCAAATATAACAATCAACAGGTAATTCAGTTCATGTTAAATACAAACATAAAATATTTAATTATAAACAAAACACACAAACAGGTCGCAGTGCAGCCGCTAGCATTTTTATATAATCTATATGACAAAGAATATAAAAGTACAAGGTTTTATAATTTTTTGACATATTTATAAAATATATTTTATTTATTAGATATTTTGTTTAATTAATTTAAATATATTATTAATTTAGCCAATTTTTAGTATTTCCTGTAGGATATAGGCCCTTACAATATCTTTAATATTATTGTATTATATGTATATAAAAACTTGTTTTATTTACTTGACCTGCCATTTGCTCCCACTCCCAATATTTGTAAATTTACTATTTTATATATTTTAGTATACCAGCAAGATTTTCGTTACAATTAATTTTATGTAGTAAATTGGTATAACATGTCACCTTTTGAACATTGAAGATAAATTAGATCCTCTGCACTTTTAATATTTAAGAAAGCAGTGGACAATTAAATAATAATGGCAAATATGAACTCCTCCTGTACTACTCTATTCATATGAGCATAGTGGTCAAATGCTGATAAATATAACATTTACACTAAGTTATCTGTTGCCATACAAAGCATTGTGTCGAATTCTTATGTCCGATGCAGTTTTTGTAATATTTTATCTTCAGTATCATCATCAGCCTATTTCAATCCACTGTTGGACATAGGCCTCTCCCATAGCATACCATAGATTTTTGACTTAAATCAACACAAATAACAAATTTTGAGTAGATGACGACAATAACAATAACACATTTTCATTCAAGTGTACTAGCGGGGTAAGCTGAGAGCACAGATTGGTACATATAACGACTGGATAGATATTATGCCTAATATATAAAAAACCTGGTTTTATTTTAATTAAAATTAACCGTGTATGGTACTCATTTTGAACACATTGTAAGTGGAACACTTGTAGTGGACTAATGACAAAAAAAATATCTATATTATATTACCATAGTCTTGAGACATTGTTAATATATATCATGTTATTTATTATTATTATTATTATACATTGTTATAAATTTAAACCATACTAGCAGTATATAAGTGTGCCGAAGAGTTTGGTCTAGTTCCACCAGTCCACCAGACCAGACCAAAGTTTCCATTCTACAATAAATGTTTCTTAGACATGTTATGACATAATTTGAATGGATGTCCTCTCAAGTGCTTATTAGTATGAAGGGTGTACACTTACTGGGGGCTAGGTGAATTATAGGTGTATCATAATATTTATCTTAAATAATTTACATGTATATAATATAACTATGCAAACAGAATAAAACCATATAAAAATTATTTACAATAACCTGCTTTGGCTATTTATATTTGTTAGAGCCAAATACTGATATATAGTCTGCTAGGAAATAGCTAAGGTTATAATCCTTACAAACATACATATAAATGTGATGTGATTTTGAAATAATCTGTATATACTTAATTACATAACCCTCTTCGGCTGAGGTCTTAAAACGAGTCGCCTGAATTTGAAGATTCTGTGAATTGGAGGAGCTAGAGGGGGCTCATCTAAAGTGGAATCATGCAATTTTGGCTGCCGTAGTTGCGCGGATAGGAAAAAAAAAGTTTTTAGGTAAGAGATAATAAGCAGTATTTTTTCACAAATGACCGGAAATCGAGTAATTCGTTGCCTCATGCCATTGGAATAAGACAATTTTAGTCGCCAATGATCCGTCAATTTACTTTTTTCTCTACAAAAATTACACTTTAGCGACATTACATTTTTAATCGGTCGTCTTGAGAGAATTTTTTAATAAGAAAGTTATCTGCCGATTCTTTTGCACAAAACTTCAATTCAAAAAAATATATAGGTAAAAAATAAATCACAGAAATATCACCTGAAAACACTACACCTAAACAAAGACGAAATTTTTATTTGTCATTTGCACATAGAAAAAATGGCGCCAAATAACTTTTTAAATTCGAATTTAAAAAATAAAAGGTTTTAGTCGAGTTGCCTGAATTAGAATATTAAGTGAATTGGGGGGGCTAGATAAATTTAATTTAAAGTAGTATCACGCAATATCACGAAATTTTGGCTGCTGAATACGCAGATATTTTATAAATTTTTTTTCAAGTATAGTTAATATAAGTAAATAAAGTACAATAATTTTGTAACATTTACATAAAATCGAGTATTTTGTGTGTGTATGGGGCGTAAACGAATTTATTTATAGAACGTACGTGCAATTTTATTAGCCAGAGATGTTCCAATCAAACATCCACAAGAAGGTAAATCATTCTGACTTAAATTATCCATTTGTGGCTCCAGCCTCCAGATGGGACTCGCACCCAGAGGCTAGAGTCCCAGTGGAGAGTTGTGAAAAACTTTAAAAAAAAAGAGAATTATACCAACACAATAAATTTTGGTTCTGTGATCGTAGAATATATATGGAGAAGAGACAATTTTAAATATAGGAGGTATCTATTTTTAGAAATGTAAAAGTTATAAATTATGTATATAAGTTTAAATAAATGATATAGATAAAAAGTTATTGTTTAACTGTACAATATTGATAAAAGGTAATCTGACTTAACTTTAAATTAAATGAATAAATTGAATAATATAATCTGTAAAATGTCTATTAAAATATATTTTTTTAAATAGGCAGACATCAAGTCTGGCAGACCTTTTGTTTATTATGAATTTAAAAAGTTTTTTGGCGCCATTTTACTATGTGCAAAAAAAATTTTTAAAAATACGGGCTATTTAACTTCTGCTTAGTTTACGCGTGTGATTTTCTCTGTTAATTTTGTTTGATTTTTATGTCGCCAAGCCTTCCACGGATTCGAAGTTGAATGCAGAAGAATCTGCAGGTAATTATTCCTTTCAAGACAACCGATTAAAATGTCGCAAAATAGAAAAAGGCAAATCCTATTTCGCTTATTTCGAACTGAGTGTAGCGCCACAGATTAATAAACCTAACAGATACTTCACTCCCATACAAAAGTGCAAATACCTACCGCTATAATTACCTACAAAATCTCGCTCATGTTCGCAACGAAGGAAAATGCACCTTATTTACGCGCACATAGAGATGCAGATTGTATGGGTTACGTGCAAACGCGTCATAGAACGATAACGATAGGGTTGGTAGTAACATGATTTTAATAATAAAACAAATATTGTGAAATACCTATTAATAATTTTTATTCGTGAATTAGTGTAATAGATGTATACATATCATTCAGTATGAATATAATGTTGTTTTTAGATGGAATAATCCATAGTACAAATAAAAACGGATAAATACATTGTAAAGGTAACTATAAAAAAGTTTAAATTTGTGTTGTTTTAATGTACTTTTTTTTGGCTCCCGCTGATCGTATGTCCCCTAAAGGTATTATAAAAAAAGCAACGAGATAGGAACTAGAAAAAATAAGCACCTAAGTACGTAGTACCTACATAATGTTTATGTATACAATACATTTATGTTTTATGGTTCCCTACCTAAAAAGTAAAAATGGGACCCTATTACTAAGCCTCCGCTGTATGTCTGTCACTAGACTAAATCATAAAAACTAGTCATAAACCGTGATAGCTAGGACGCATAAATTTTCATAGAATAAATAATAATTAAATAAAAATTAAGTAAATATCAAACATGGGCTTCCATACAACAAAAAAAGCAATTTTTAAGCATTCTTTGCTCGATATTAATAAACAGGTAGAAACTTGAATAAGTATTTAAAAATTAAGTATTTGGAAATACATTACGTATACCTAATAATAAATACGTACCTAATACATCAAAAACAAAATCGTACAGTGCAAAATATGTGAACGCGCGAGCGTGCGACGACCCTGTGTAGCCGATATCTTCGAAGATAGCCCGAGCCGTAGGTATAAAACGCGTGACCTCGAGCGAGTGACGGACGCCTGGTAGCGCATCTCTCGCCTTCAGGCCATTTTGCGTGTGTCAAATGTAAAAATCAATTTTTTTCCTTTGTAAACACAAAATATTTGACGGATCTCTGGCGTCTAAAACTGTATTATGTTAATAGATATTAATAACACCCGGAAGCCTCCCACACTCACGGAATACTCGATTTCAAGTTATTTGTGGAAAAAAACGGCTTAGTAATTCTTACCTAAAAACCGTTTTTTTTTTCAATTCGGCGCATCTCCGGCAGCCAAAATTGCATGATTCCACTTTACATTAGCCCCCTCTAACTGCCCCAATTCACAGAATTATCAAATTCAGGCGACTCGTTTTAAGACCATAACCTTTGCATCATTGTATGTTGTTGCTATGAAATTGGCAATGAGGCAAAGTTAAGAAGCATAAAAGTGTCAAATTTCATCATGATCAAAGTAAAGTTTGAGTTGACAAACCTTTTTAAAAACTGTTTCATAGTAATTAGTATAAAATAAAGTAAGTAGACCCGAGGTCATCAGACATTTATACCATATTGAGTTATTAAGTTTGATAGAGGCAAGAGACAGCCTATATAGTCCATTGTATGGTACCATATCTCAAAGAGAAAAAAAACGGAACTCATATAGGATCACTTTGTTGACTGTCGGTCTTTTTATCTGTCAATACCTTTTTCTTGGAAACATTTGAAAGGATCAAGCTAAAACTTTTGTCAAATACTGAGGTCGTTTCCTTCTTGATGCCTTGAAAAACATACTTCTAAATTAACACAGTAAAAAGTTACAGCCATTTATGCAGAAATTTTGTATCAAATTGCACTTTTTCTAAAACCTATAGAGGACTTCCCGTTGTGCAAGAATTGCGAAATTTGACAAGAAGTAAGAACTTGTATTACACACATATAGGATTTAATAACAGGAATAAATCCGAAAATTGCTAAATTATAACTGTATCACTGAAAAATATCATTCCCAACTATTATGTAGTTTGTTTCCTAGTTTCAACAAACTACACTATCTGCAAATATAAGTTTGTCAACTCGTACAAGTTGATTAGCTCTTATAAATCAATAAGCTTATGAAAAAACAAGCAAATCTTTGCTTGTGTTCACCTCATTTCTCGCGAAGATAGATAGACAGGTGTGTATGCGTGATGAACCCTCAATGTGAGTTCAAGTCGCACTTGGCCGGTTAGTTTTTTTAAAAGTAAGAATATAGTTTACTCTAACAAATTACATTCATAATTACATCATACTAAAGCAATATTTGGTGTGTCCTACTATAGGGCGCTTTGGTTTATTGGGGGTCTGGACTACTATGGGTATACTGGGTTATTTATAAAAACAACTCCACATCTTCATGCATAGATTTAGAACGCACGAGATACACAATGTCAGAACAGAGATGAGACAAATAAAAATATTTGACTAATGTCAGAATTACTAATAAAAAAAACACATTCAACACACACACACACAACACTTTGATTAAGCGGGTCGCTGTGGCCTTTTAATCGCTAAAATAATGGTCTCATATGTACTTCTTCTACTGTCTCTTTTCTTTTCCGATGAGAAAAATAAATATTTCGAATTGCATGCATTTTGTGGTCATTTGCAATTGCATCGCGGTAAAATCTTATTTAGCTCAGCATTATCAAGATGTAATGTTATGTATAAAAATATAATATATATAAAAAATGTAATGTTCATCTTAGTATGGATGAGCCTCCCCGACACAGTTAATAATCAAATTACTCGTCAAAAGAAATCTACCAAAATTTGTGACAAGGTAAAGCATTATTTTACATCCAAACTATTTTATTCTTGCAACTGAAAAAATGACAATTAGCACAATATAAAACAGGCACATGCTATAACTACTTTTTGCTACAATATCAGGAAAATAGTTTGACATACTTAAACTCTTAAAGCTCTTAATAATGTAATTTAAGTTATGTATCACATTCATCATGTGCTTTTTTTTCATATCTAATCAAAAAGTATGATAAAATTTTAATGACTTTGCTAGTTTCGCATTGAATATTCAGCATTAATTATTTAACGACAAAATAAACACATGCATTCAATGGCAGCAATATTATATTACAAATTGAATTGTTGATTCATTTAAAGGGTATTTTTAATGAAATTCTTAAACTATGAGTTAACATTCTTTAGAAGCATTTTTGAGAATTAGTTTTTAAAGTGAATCTAAAATAGGATGATAAAAAATTATGATAATGTTGATTGTAGAATACACTTCTGGCCATCAAATACACAATAAACCTAAATTTTAAGATTTGAGCAATGAATGTTGTAAAAACATTTAAAAACACATAAGCTAATAATATCAACATCAGTATTTTATAAATAGATCCTAACACTAAGTTATAAGATTCTAAGGATGAAATTAATATAGGAACACAACAATTACTTTACAATCAGCACATACAAGGCCAACACAATGTCTATCACCTACACCACTGTCAGAATCAAGGCCAGATTAATCATATGTTCACAAATACAATATATTTGGAATTAAATGAAAATCAATAATATACTAATTGTAAAAATTATATAGAACCTAACAAAAAGATATTGTAACCAAAATTAATTGTTTTCAAACATAATGCATTACTTGAATCACTAAGAGCACACCTTTCTTGTATGACGCGAATGCAGGAACTCACAACATGCGTATTTGAGCTCCAAAAAAACAACTCCAACAAAGATATTCGAGCGTGAGAATATTTTTTCACGCTGTGCAGGATTCACATGCATCCGTGGGCAAAAAAAACTTCGGTCAATTATCCAGGGATCGGTGGCGAAATTGTGTGACCTTTTATAAAACTAACTATTAGCTCTAGCTGAAAACCTATATAGCCTAGGAATATATAGATGCGCAGAAACGCATTGCCAGCTGAATAGCTCTATCTGGGATTTTCAAGGGATATGATGTGAAAACAATTCAATACCAATGTAAACCTAATTGTGATTCTGCCAGAAATCAAAATTCATTACATAAAACATACCTGGATTACGACGAAGTTTGAGAAAAATCATTAATTCTTCAATTGACCTTAACACCTAAACAAAATTATGCGATACGATAAAAAATACAACGTTTTACAATCTATGTTCACAACCAGCACCGTGGTCGGCCATCCATCAACCAAAATGCATAGAGTGAAGTCAAACAGTTGCTAGATGGAAAAAACATAATACAAAATAGATACTCTACTACTTCTCTATGCACATAGAGCATAATATATTAATGGTTTGGGTTTACTATGCTCTATAAGTCTCTATGGCAGTAGGAAATATTAATAATATTTGAAAAAACATTTTATTAAATAATGTCTCTATTGGCATACATTTCCCTTTTAAAAACATTAAATTTCACTCTATTAATGTAATAAAACTTAAACATCGTCTAGCTTATCTCCAAACATAAGTATTCAGCAGCCGTCTTAAATTAAGTAGTATTTTTTAAAGCTAAGACCACTGAGAATATGATTACAGATAAAGCTAAAAGTTTAAAATTACTTCGATATATTATTGATCGTTTATTACGGCCCGTCTTATATTAAACATCGTCTTAAATACTTTAAATATTTATCAGAAATAAAGCAAAGAGATTAGATTTATTAATAAGTATATTATATTAATAACTTTGTATCTTAGAGCCAATTATTATAACCAATCGAGATGCCATACAAACGACCATGCTCCTAGCTTTGTATGGTAGGTTAGGCTTTGTTGATCAATAAAACAATTCTTACATATTTTCTACTTTTAACAAATTTTCATGATTAACAAACTTCCATAAGGCTCCTCTGTTATTGTATAGGTAGGAACCTATGGGATTTTTCAAGTAATTTGCTTCGCTATTCCACCGGAAATTATAGGTAGGTACTTTTTAATGCAAACTGATAATAACCCAGGTATTGAAAAAAATAACGTTTATGTAGACAAATATTATAAGCATTTTTGCTTATATACATACCTGCTAATCATCTTCTCCGTTGCTTCGCTCTTGGCTTGGTAGAGCGGTCGTGGTCTCGTTGAGTTATACGCGTTGATGTTAGAGATGGACATGGATTTACTAATAACATACCTGCTCATAAACGATAATTATTATAAGTGCACATTTATTTAAAGTTATTGTACCCGTCAAAAAGCAAGGCCTAAGATATTATTACCTTTGCATAATTCTGAGGTATCGAAATGGCAATACTTAGTCCTAACAGGTGTTCACATAATCAATAATTAAAGTATCACTGAATAAAAAAAACAGGGACCCAAAGCACACCCAAAGTACCCCTAGTGTTTCTTTAATAAGCAATTAATATAATAAATTATAAATCATTAATCAAATTGTTAGCCCAGTATGTTGTTATAACAAACTCCACCATCCACACTAAATAAAAGTAAATTTTATGGAATTTTGATAATATCGAGCCAAAGTCTTCAGATATTATAAAAATAATTCATTTGTTGGCAACACCAAAAATATATTTGGTAACATTTTAATAATGGCAACTTTTTGAGAGCGGGAGAAGAAGAAGCGAACCGCGAAAAAAGAAAAAAAACCAGGCCAAGTGCGAGTCGGACTCGCACACCGAGGGTTCCGTAGGTATGGGAGGTATGAATGAGCAAAAGTAATAGACGTTGAGAAAATTACACTTCCCTGCGACAAGTTGACAAACTTATATATGCGGGTGCTTGCATACATTTAGTATGAAACGAACTACATGCATAAGTTGGTAATGATTTTTCCAGTGATATAAATTTTATTTACCAATTTTTAGATTTATTCCTATATGTATACAGTAAGGTCTTACTTTTTGCCAAATTTCAGAATTCTAGCTCAACGGGAAGTACTACCTATGAATTTTCGAAAAAGTGCGTTTTCATACAAAATTTGTACATAAATGGCTATAACTTTTTATTGCGTTAACTTAGAAGTGTAAGTGAAGGATTGGTAAGAAAAATGTAAAAAATCAAAACAGGGGTAGTTCACCTGCCCTGTAAGTAAAAAATTAAAAACTAATTTTAATTGTAAAAAATAAGTTTTACTTTAAAACATTGAATAGATTAATAAGGTGTGTGACCCCCTCTTGCTGAAACCACAGCTTGCATTCGCGTGGGCAT
>LUGF01046420.1:10489-24539 GCA_001625245.1 Calycopis cecrops | reverse complement strand
AGCCACATAACATTGGCTACAGCCCTCTTCAAGTAAAGCAATAATTTTGCTGGCTCTTACAATTTTATCTGCCATCATCCAGGCCACTAAGCATAAAAACAATAATTTTAAATGTCTCTATAAGCAGCTAATTCAACGAAACCGATAAAAATAGCCTAAAACTTATTCAAAGACAACAGCAACTTTCGTTGATTCCCGCCAGAATTTGTACAAAAAATTGGTATTCTTTTTAAAATAAGATCAGTCAAAAATTTGAATTTCGAATGTACATTTTTGGCATCACGACACATTCACGACCGGCCAGTAATATATTAAGAAGACTTAAATCCCCCCAGTCAAGATAGCTCACAGAGCTCCTCAAGCCTCAAGCTCATGACCCGTGTCGGCCACTTTTTAGCTGCCCCGCGCGAGCTGCTCCCCTCCGTTAAAGTTGGGGAGTTGAGGACACCCGTTGTCCTCGGCCAGATAATAATAGTACAACCTATTAATCGCAATAAGTCCGGTTTGCCTTCTCCCATTAGTCTGGGAAAAAAGGGGGGGTCTGTCCCCCTATCGACCACAAGTACAGAGGTTCGACGCTCCAGGTGAGTTCACCTCTCATATCGATCGAAGCTGCACTGACCTTCAGTCCTTAGCGTAATTTCTAACTAAAAAAAAAAAAAAAATTAAATCCTTTTTTGTATCATATTGTTTTCAGGAAAGAAAAAAATCAAAACCGCCCGTTTTTTTTGCAAAAGAGTTTATAATGATTTATAATTGATTCTTTTAAACTAAATATGTTACAACATAATAATAAAATAGTTATAAAAAAATAAAATACGATCATATTTTACAGGATATTTGACACTATCCAAAAAAAAATTAAATAAGGTAATAATAAACCGTATACAAGTCTATTTTATATGTAGAAATGCATATTTATTGTAAAATTTGCGAAATAAAGTAGCAATTATTTGTCATCGTCAAACACGTTTGTGATCGGTTGAAACTCAGATGACGTCACTGGCAAATAAACTCTAGCCGAACTGCCTAGTGTTTACACCTACGGTTTACACTTTTTTTTTGTCACTTGCGTTTGACGTCAATCTTATCCTATTGCGCCGCCATGACAGTTTGCACTGTTTTAGGCGCGAGTGTAGGAAGTCAAACTTTAACATTATTTTTGTTTTAATACTGCTTATTATCTGGAAATATTTATGTAACGTGTTTAACAAGTAATTCAGTCATTTTTTGTTTTTTTATTTATTTCATACTAAAGTATGAAATAAAAAAAAAACAAAAATATATAATGAAATATATATAATGAAAACTCTTTAATTCATTTACCATTATTGTTATAAAATATAATTAAATCGTATTCATTTTCTTTTATCAATAATTGCGAAATGTCTATATAACAGTCATATCGGCATGTTTTAGTTAGTATAGGGATCGTAGACGAAAAAGAGGCAGCACTTACGCCGCTCTAGTAATCATTTTAGGAATTAAGTGCTAGCAAAACACCAGGTGAGAGACAGTCTCATACGTACTATAGGTGTCAATTTGTCGCTGCGCCATCGCTTATCATATCCGCGTAAACTTATAAGCACGTAGTACCCAATCGAGCTACAGATGGCACTTTAGCGAAATCGATAATTGCAAATTTTTTTATTAAAAAAATAAGTATTAATAAGTTTCAATTTTTAAAATAAGTATAGTACGCTTATTTACATTTTTTTTACAGCAACATACTGAGTTGGAACCAATTAGTGGCAAACATAAGATTATGTACATGCATTGGTTAATCTCTTTTTCCATTTCATGTAAATTATGTGTACTTATCGCAAATAAATAATTCTTATTCTTATTTATTCTTATTTGGATATTGATGTAAATTCAACATTATTTTCATTAATTCAGCAAGTTTAATAAAAGATTTTTTAGCATGGCAAGAACGTAGAAGATAGAAGACAAATTATTTAAAATCACAGATGAGTACCAGTACAAAATGGCGTTTACGCATGTCTTCTTCCATTTTGTATGTTTTTTTTGGTTTTTCGGTTTGGTAACGGTACGGTAAATGGTAAATAAGAATCATGAGCTACATTCGCATAAATATACGAAAACTATTAATTTAAGTAAATGTAAATTAATAGGTAATATAATAATTAGAATAGATTTACGTAAGTCACGATTTTTTTAACGGATTCTATTGAGTTTGATATAAACATGCACTTGTAGAATATGACAGAAATTACCTACCTATATTTTAATTCCGTACAAGTGGATATTTATATCTAACTCGATAGAATCCTTTAAAAGAATCATAATTTACGTAAATATAGTTACCTAGGTATTTATAGGTATCTACCTTTATCTATATAGCTTTTGGGGTTAGTTCAGCGGATATGATATCTGATGGCGACACTATTCAATAACGGTGTCAAAAATTCTTGTGAGGGCTCTCTATTCCTTGTATATTACTGTATTCTAAGCAAAACACTAAGCAATAGTCAATGACAATGACATGTTGACATGTCATATCATAAGTACAAACGAAAATTTGCTAATAAGAGAGTTGCAGTCTAGAAGCTTGATCCTTATGGTTTCATAAAAAAGCAGAACAGAGGCAAGTGACGTCTTAAAACACTAACCCCCTTATTAATAAACATAGACTCTATCAAAGGAATAACCTAGTAATAAACTGACATCTGTCAAATTACATAATAAAAAACACATTAAAAGTATGGAATTTGACACATGTCAGTTTATTACTAGGTTATTACTTGGATATAGTTATTCTATGTTTATTAATAAGGGGGTATGAGTGCGTTCCAAAAATCACTACCGGTACCGTCAGAACTTTCACAGGTGTCAAATCCATACTGGGCCTAAAAAGTTGACAAGTGACCAGTACTATTAATAAATTAAATCTATGGGCGGCGGTAGTCACTAAGCACCTGCTCGTTTGCCCCCTATATCATAAAAAAAAATCAGAACGCACCCTATGTAAGCCAAAAGGCGTAGTTTTGTAGAAAAGTTACAGCATGTGCAATACAGGGCTGAGAGACCTCACTTGGACGTTGCTTATGTACATAGCGCGGTTTACTAAAGTTACTGCTTTACCCCCTTATTAATAAACATGGAATAACTATAACCAAGGAACAACCTAGTAATAAACTGACATCTGTCAAATTCCATACTTTTTATGTGTTTTTTTATTATGGAATTTGACAGATGTCAGTTTATTACTAGGTTATTCCTTGGATGGAGTTATTCTATGTTTATTAATAAGAGAGTAAGTGTTTTGCTAGCACTTGATTCCTAAAATGATTACTAGGGCGGCGAAAGTGCTGCCTCTATGTTCCGTGCGCAGTTGCTGTACCGGTATTTAAGAAGGAACTCTAACTTCTGAACTTCCCACCACCGTAATCGTAAATAATAGGTCCTTACCGATGAAATTAGCGTTTTGATGAACTGGCCACTTTGACTTCAAATTTTTAGGATTTGGTTTGGAATTCCAAATCCAAATTTATTTTGAATGTATGTTCGTCTACTCTTGTTTTGAATTTCGTAGTTCATTTGTTTTTTCGCCATTAAATTTGTCTTTGATTTCGTTTTATTGACAAAATGGAAAACTTGAAATATCGCTATATTTACGAATACGAGTTTAAACGCGGCACTAACGCTGCAGAAACAGCTCGAGGATTAATGATGTGTATGGCCAAGCTACTGTAAAAGAAACGTTTTCGTTCTGGAAATTTTAACCTACAGAACCAACCCCGTGGCCGGCCGGAGACCCTTGTTGACAATGAAGAGTTGAAGGTGATAGTGGAAGCGGATCCGTCACAAACCATTTCAGAGCTAGCAGCACCTGCAGCAGGCTTCGGTGTAAGTGATAAGACAGTTTTCGTTCACTTAAAACAACTTGGAAAAGTTAAAAGCTCGAGAAATGGGTACCGCACGAATTTAGTGAAGTACACAAACAAACGCGCGATGATTGTTGCGTTACACTACTCCACCGTCACAATAATGAAGGCATTTTGATTCGTATTGTTACTTGTGATGAAAAATGGATCTTGCACGATAATCGGAAACGCTCATCATAATGGCGGACCCCAGGTGAACCGGTCAAATCCTGTCCGAAGCGAAAGTTGACTCAAAAAAAGGCACTGGTGAGCGTTTGGTGGTCTAGTGCTGGTGTCATACACTACAGCTTCCTAAGATCTGGTCAGACGATTACTGCAGAGCTGTATTGTCAACAATTAGAAATTATGATGGAAAAGCTGGCCGTTAAACAACCGAGATTGGTCAATTGCTCAAGCCCACTGCTGTTTCAGGACAACGCCAGACCCCATACTTCAACACAGACGGTTGCTAAGTTAAAGGAGCTGCAGTTGGAATGTCTACGACACCCACCATACTCCCCGGACCTTGCCCCAACAGATTACCACTTTTTTCAGAATTTGGACAATTTCTTGCGAGGAAAAAAAATCAACTCCGACGAAGCAGTCCAAACCGCTTTCAAAGAATTTGTTGATTCACGTCCACGAAATTTTTTTAGTAAAGGAATCAGTGAACCACCTATAAAATGGCAAAAATGCGTAGATCATAATGGTACATACTTTAATTGATTAAATATATAATTTCAATTTTTTTTTGCTTTTACTTTTTCCCTTATAAAACTCTAATTTCATAGGTAAGCACCTAAATATATTTAACATTGCTAGAGTTTCGTGAGTCGAGTTTTTAGTCAAAATTTGCCTCTATATCCTATAACATTATAAAATAGGTACGTAATAAATATTATTAAATTTAAATAATATATTTAAGGATAAATAAAAAAATGAAATTATTTATTTTATGCTTTTATTATTTAAATACATTTTTACTGTCGTGTTTTTTCAACACCAAAGAACATGCACCAATCAAATCAAAAATTATTACTGATAACTGAATTAAAATCGGACCTGTGGTTTTGAAGAAGTTTACTGCAGTGCCACCATTGAAACCAGTTTCAAATTCTTCTTGAAAAGTCTTAAGTCAATTTATTGGTTAAAAAAAAACAAGAATTAGCCTGACATTGACATTATATTTTTTACCACTGTGAAAGCAAATCAAAGTCTGTGTGCCTACTAAGTAACCATGGCTTAGGTTTATGGAGGGGTCCAAGGCCTTGTTTTGATGATTGCGACGTCATTTCTGTCGTTTTTGGTTTTTTGCCAGACCGCAATAAGACCCTACAAAATAAGAATGGTTTGAATGAAAAAGTTTGAAATTAATCTGCGACATAGCTGAAAATTATTTAAACTTTTTGATAATTCGTACATTTATTTTATTACAATTCTAAATGTAAATAGTATACCTAATAAATAGAATACCTATTTTATAATTTATTTGAGTAAAATTAGTTTACTAACTATTAAGAGTTAGTGTCATGCTACAATACAATGCAGTTGAACTGGGCCGTCTGAGGTCACGCACACACAATTCCGACGGCAAGTGACACAGTGTATCTTATTGCGCGATTTCCGGTGGCCCATGGAATAAAAATACATCGATCGTTGTGTACACGAAATGTATCGACTCCAAGGTCAGTGACGCCGCACTTAGGTCGATTTTAATTATTTAGGCGGCCAAAAACATTTTTTTCGCGTTAAACTCTTCTAAATAGGGTATAAAATCAATGAAAAATACTTCTTTGATATTAGACATTATATTTATTATAAAAATACAATAACACTGTCAGAACATAGAAACTTATTATACACATATATAAACAAAAAAATAAAAATTAATTAAACAGTTTTGTCACTCATATCTATATTGAAATTATTTTAAAATTAAAAATATACGTCCTAAATGTATATAAAATGTACACTTAACAATGGATCTGATGTTCATAATACCTGTATAAATGATTATAAAGTATATATTAAAAATAATAATTAATTAAAGTTGAACTATTCTCGATAAAACTTTTGTGCCTAATTTTCTTTGTAAGACTGAAAGTGTATATTGCGCGCTTCCGCCGCTTTTTCCGATAACTGGCTTCGGCAACTTCGGCACTTCCAATCGGCAACAATGCATGTTCGATAATGCTTTGACCGTGAATTATGATCTTGTGCATTGTCAGAGATGCACCCATGGGGTGGCACCCCAGGTGGCAGTATTTCTTTTCCCATCCGATTGCAAAGTCACTTGCGCAGCATGTACTGTACCTCCGGATTTACAGAAGAACGTTTTTTCTCAGTTTTTCTTCTTTAGCTACGCCCACTCGAGTCGGCAAACAATTTACTTGGTCGACCTTGTTGATGAGACTTTTCGATATGTATTTCAAAGGTGCCTTCTAACCATAAATTATAATTATTTTTGCATACTGCAAGACTTTTACGTGCTTTCAACCATCCTCGTTTTTATTGTGATTTTACATAAGAAAATTTAAATAACTTATTATATTTAAATAACATAAGCTTTTATATCGTCTTCGATACCTCCATAGCACTCTATCAGGTGATTCTCCAGATACTCCAACTTCTCATCAAAAGTATTTAGGTAAGTTTTGCATTTGCCTTAGGTTAAATAAATATTTCTTTGTCACTGCTTTGGCGTCAGACCCACTCGACGACCCTACAACGAGGAAAATCATGTTTATGAAATATATGTTTAAATAGAGTTTTTTCTATTTTGACTTAACATTTTGATATTTTTAGGGTTCCGTATCTCAAAGAGAAAAAACGGAACCCTTATAGGATCGCTTTGTTGTCCGTCTGTACGTCTGTCAAGACCTTTTTCTCTAAAACGCTTGAAGGGATTAAGCTGAAATCTTTGTCAAATACGGAGGTCAGTTACGTCTTGATGCCTTGAAAAAATCACACTTCTAAGTTAACGCAATAAAAAGTTATAGCCATTTATGCACAAATTTTGTATGAAAACGCACTTTTTCGAAAACCTATAGGGTACTTCCCGTTGAGCTAGAATTCTGTAATTTGGCAAGAAGTAAGACCTTACAGTATACATATAGGAATAAATCTAAAAATTGGTAAATAAAATTTATATCACTGGAAAAATCAATACCAACTTATGCATGTAGTTCGTTTCATACTAAATGTATGCAAGCACCCGCATATATAAGTTTGTCGCAAGGAAGTGTAATTTTCTCAACGTCTATTACTTTTGCTCATACCTCCCGTTCCTACGGAACGCTCGGTGTGCGAGTCTGACTCGCACTTGGCCGGTTTTTTTTTTCTGATGATTCTGCGCTATTTTTAAACTTTTTTTATAACAACGAGACTGTAGTTTTTAATTAAAACATAAAATTTTAGCTGGGACGGACACTGATAAATTAATTATATATTGTTAAAATATTTTTAAATGTCAAATTAGTAAAAATTTTGTGCGAAACACATTAGACCTACATAAAGATGATTTAAAACTATTACCTATATACAACCTGCAATAAAAGCTACGTATCTAAGGCAATTCAATAATACTTACCGGAACATTGGATATCCATCACTTTTACTATCACAATTCAATTTAAAAAATATATTCGTTTTGCAAAAAACGTCGCACTGAGAGCGTCGAAAACTGTTACGTACACCGGGAGCGACGATGGAATTTCGACAAGATGTTAGATAGGGTAGACACCCCGATAACGGAAGCTAAGGGTGGCATTGTCCCTAGAAGTGTCTTCTTGAAGTAGAAGTCACATTTAAAAAAAGACTTTTGGCCGCCTAAATAGGACAAATCGATGTATGTGCGCCTATGTACAGGTACTTAGGGATCATTCAAGTATATGCAAGCAGATTCTTGGTAATTTTTAACCCTCCTATATGAAAATCCGTACCTATTTCTATTTCTTGAATTTGCAAAGAAATAAGCAAACCATAACCTCCCAAATCCTATTATTTTAGAGGCTATTTAAGACACGTCCCCCGGCATTATTTTTGAAATTGAGCAGATTTGTTTTATAGGCGTTTGCGTTCGTGGCGTCTCTATACCCCTTAATAATAAACATAGAATAACTCTATCCAAGGAATAACTTAGTAATAAACTGACATCTGTCAAATTCCTTAATAAAAAACACATAAAAAGTATGGAATTTGACAGATGTCAGTTTATAACTAGGTTATTACTTGGATATAGTTATTCCATGTTTAATAATAAGGGGGAATCTGTTTAATTACTCAGTAAATATAATTTTATAGGTTAAAACGAATACCTCGGCGCCCTGACTGTCACGTTATGCTCTGGACATTTGTATTCCCAATCTGGCAAATGGTAAACGTAAATGAAGTCTTCGTCCTCATCAGAATCTTTTTTCTTTTCAGGCTCCGTGGCTGACGTTGCGTAGGGCTGTAAAGTATTTAAAATTTAATTAGACTTTATTTCTAGTATTTCTTCTCTTCTATTAGATTTTACCGAATACGTATTATTTTTAAGTGTATTTCAAGACGAAACATGTAACTACCAGTGTTTAAGCTAGATGTCGCTAGTATATTATATTGTTAGCTAAGTAACTAGAATATAAGTTTTAATCTGGAAATAATTTATAATTAAAGACGACGTCATGAGATAAAAATGACGATGTGTACAGTATGTAGTTTTAATCCGAAATTGACCTTTAAAAGGGTCATAAAAATATTTGCATAGGTAGATGTAGTATATTACAGCACTATCTAGCGGCGAATTAAAACAATAGCACGTTTAAAACCGGGCAGTAAAAGTATTCGTTGACAGAGGCATCTTTTGTCTAATGCCAATATTAATAAGCAAGTAGTGAGTTTAATTTTGTTAAATCACCACTAGATGGCTTCTTCAGAAGGTAGAAGTTATCACAATAATATTAAACTGAATCCAATTTATTCTACAATACACATTATAAGCCAATCATGGTAATTTTATAATTATTTTGTTGAAAAATCATATTATATTATTATAAGATGGGAATATACCTAATATAGAAAAACAGGCAGTCAAAGAAAGATACTGCCGATAGATGTAAAAACTTAAAGTTATCTTAAAATGCAATATGTAGCAATTAGCACAGAAAACCTGAGGTCCTTCAAGAAAAGAACTTACTTATACTTAAAAGGCCGGCAACGCGCCTGCAAAGCCTCGAGTTTCGCAGATGTCTATGGGCGGCGGCAGTCATCTACCAACTGCTCGTTTGCCCCTTATCCTATAAAAAAAAGAAAAATGTAGATAGGCAATTGATAGCAACAACGTGCAACGCTCCTGATGACTAGTGTTACGCGCATGCATCCCATTAGGAAACTACGGTGGAGATAAAAAATTGTGTTTTTTTTTGTCAACAAGCGTGTACCACAGAGACAGGCAAATAAAAGGGCATCCCGTTTTGAGTTATTTTTAATAAATGCTTAGTTTATGAAAGCTGCCTATATTGAAAATTTTAACTTGATGGGACTAGGGAATGCAATACCGGGATACCGGGATCCCGCATGCCATGTGCGGGATTAACCCCGTTCGTAAAATGAGCGGGATCCCGCGCGGGATTCGCGGGATTGCAGACATTGACGAATTTAAAATCTACCGGAACACCTCAAGTTAGATCTGGCCATAATAATCTCGACATTATAATAAGGAAGAAAATTAATTATTTTGAATCAGGTGTACAAAAAGGCACATATCTTCAATTTGTTTATAACGCTTTTATGACGATTGTTCCTGCAAGCGTAGAAGCAGAACGAGCATTTTCTGCTGCTGGTCATATAGTTTGTAAGGTCAGGTGCCGTTTAGCAGACGAAACAATCAACAACTTAATGTTTTTAAGAAGCTATTTTCAAAATAATGTTTAGTTTTCTACTTTTGTCAATTTTAATTCAAAAATTTTTAGTTTTCTAACTTTCTCAATTTTAAATAAGTACCTAAGTTAATTACTTACTAAATGATTATATAATAAGATTTGATTCATTATGTACCGTCAGAAGTTATAAATTATGCATGAAGTTTTGTTCCTGCGGGATCCCGCAAATACCGGGATCCCGCGGGATCGAAAATGTCCAGTTCCGCAAATACCGGGATTGAAAATTTCCTGCGGGATTGCATTCCCTAGATGGGACCCGTATATGAAGTATAGAAATAGAATATTAGCATATAGTGTTAGGGGTTCAGCAAGTGATTCAGGGCAAGCTACTAAATACTAAATGTTTATATGAACAGATAATAATTAAGGTGAATTAGTGGTTTCCTTGCAAATATCAAATGTGTCGTGGGTGTATGTGAGTCTGTTGAAGAGAAGAATACTTACAAATACGCTCGGCGCCGAAATTGCCTCACTTGGATCTAGATTGCCGTCCAGAATTTGCTGGTTTATTTTGTTTTTGCGAGCCATGTTGAAATGTTTACTTTCTCCATTTGTCATAGGAAATGTGATTAATGGACGTCTGTAAAAAAAACGAGAAACAATTTTTTTTTCATTCATGTCACATAATTAACTTCACCCTCCTACATGTGGGCTCATGCACAACTTTGGAGACCATGGTGGTCTGTGATAGTTATAGAGGTAGAACCGATTTTGACGATATGTTTTGTGCGTGTTGAAAGGGATTGGAGAATGGTTTAGATTCACAAACCAGCCCCTCTGATGGCACTGCAGTCGGTATCTCGATACAATATTGTTACACGTTACCATCATATCATATTTTCATCATATTTTCCAATAATGACAAGACAATGGCTGTCGGGTCGACTAGTACTAAATATATTTGAAAATGACAGTGCAAAAAAGGAGTAGAGAAAACTGGAAAAGGGAACGTTATATTGTAGCAAAAGGCTCCAATACTATTGAAGCTTTGTGGCATGAGCCTAATTGACCTGATGAGTGTTTCCATTCCTTTTTGGTCCTTTAGGCTCAAGCTACCATGACTTATGAAAATAATGATGAAGTCGGGGATAGAGAGAGAAGTGCAAAACAAGTGTGTAAAATTTTGGATGAGATGCCATGCTGTATTGAAAAGAGAACGTTACGTTATAGCAAAAGGCTGCAATACTATTGAAGCTTTGTGGCATGAGCCTAATTGCCCTGATGAGTGTTTCCATTCCTTTTCAGGTCCTTTAGGCTCACGCTACGATGACTTGAATGATGATGATGAAAATAATGATGCAGTCGGGGATTGAGAGAGAAGTGTAAAACCATAGTGTAAAATTTTCATTGAGATGCCATGCTGCACTGAAAAGGGAACGTTATTATGTTGTAGCGACCGTTGTGACATGGCTCCTAGTCGTAACGTAAGCTTTTTATTCCTTACACGACAGCTAAATACAAGCCATGGTGGTAATATAGACTACAAAATGTTGACAATTGAAAGAAGAGTCAAGTATAAATTACAACAATACAGACAGACAGTTTTTATATATATTTTATATAAATGCTTAAATTGAAATAGCTTCTAGACCCTGCTTATGAAGGCAAATCAAGCGCAATCACAATGAGATTATAATAGTTTACTCACAGCGATCCTGCTCCATCATTAGATCCTAAATGTGGATATGGTCTTATTTGTAGAGGTAGTAAAAGTAACCAAGACCTTGTGTACTTTTATTTGTAGATGCTATACTGTCGTCTGTACTATATATCAGACGAGAACTACGATTTCGTCGCATTATGTCGGGAGCAGAGACCTCTCAATTATGTGTACGTAAGTACACCTAAAATGTATAGATTATTTTATTTATACTAAATACCGCGGAGCTCAAATGGAGCTGGACTGGACATGTCTGCCGCAGACTTGACGATTCTTGAGCAAAAATTACCAATTTATGGGACCCAGATTCAAAGAGGCGACGCGAGATCAAAAAAGAAATGGCTAGATGAACTCGACGTATACCTGCCTGATTGGCGTGATGCAGCTCTGAACAGAGAAAAATGGAAATGGGGGGAGGCCTTTGCCCAACAATGGGACACATAATGGGCTTGATATAATTATATAACATAATATAATAACAAGCACATACCTGTTAGGATCCAGGTATAACGGTGGGGGAGGTATTTTGAAATGCTTTCTAAGGGTTTCCTTGTTCAGTATTACATCACTCTGTACTTGACCGCGTGGTGCGGTGTGACCCGTAGTAAGACTTTGTAGTTCGCCTTCTACCACACAGATTAGAGGCAATTTTTTTAAATTTAATTGGGTAATGTCAGCAGCGCCGGCGCATGCACAGCAACTGTAAACGGGCGCAACTGTTAAAAAAGGCAAAATTACGAAACATATATCAAAGCAAAAAAAATAGTCTCATCTACCTCTATTTGTAATGTATGCAGTGATCATATCAAATGCGTCTCTAGTTTTTCCACCCCTAATTGAAATGTATGTAGTGATCATATCAAATGTGTATCTAGTTCTTCTACCCCTAATTAAAATGTGTGTAGTGATCATATCAAATGCGTCTCTAGTTCTTCTACCCCTAATTAAAATGTATGTAGTGATCATATCAAATGTGTCTATAGTTCTTCTACCCCTGATTACAATGGATTTAGTGATCATATCGAATGCGTCTCTAGTTCTTCTACGCCTAATTAAAATGTATGTAGTGATCATATCAAATACGTCTCTAGTTCTTCTACCCCTATTTAAAATGTATGTAGTGATCATATGAAATGCGTCTCTAGCTCTTCCACCCCTAAGTAAAATATATGTAGTGATCATATCAAATGCTTCTCTAGCTCTTCTATCCCTAAGTAAAATGTATGTAGTGATCATATCAAATACGTCTCTAGTTCTTCTACCCCTAAGTAAAATCTATGTAGTGATCATATCAAATGCGTCTCTAGTTCTTCTACCTCTAAGTAAAATGTATGTAGTGATCATATCAAATGCGTCTCTAGTTCTTCTACCCCTATTAAAAAAATGCTTTAAATGTACCTTGACATTTTGTTTAAATGTAAAAATCTTAACACATTGGAAGACTGTCTTTCATTTTTTGCTGGCTTTTCTCTTTTATAATTTTTAAAGTTTTTTTTTCTCAGAGTTTATATCGTGGATAGCTGTCACGTATACATCATTATGACTTTATTTATTGTTCTAAATAATTATGTAGGTATTTGAGGTTTCATCTGTAGTCTGCCAGGAGTGGCGTGTGAACTAGTTAGTCTGACTAAATTTTTTTGCAAACTTTATATACCATCCTGAAAATGGTGGTGAATCAACTAGATTCCTCTTGTACTATATTTAAATCTATGCTTGTGTCAGTCAATGCTGCCTTTTGCACATACGTTCTAACTCCTAGCCGTTAGCATATAATATGTGTTTTATAGTTTTTTGTGTGTTTTATTGTATTTTTATTGATGTGTTTTATTGTATTTTTATTGATGTGTTTAATTGTATATCGAATGTAAAAGTGTTTATAAGCTGAGTAATTATAATGATCTAAGTCGGTCGATAAATAAATGAATTTGAAGTTTGTAGGTATATGACAATACTCAAGGTCGCACGTAGTTCATTTGACGTTTTGTTACGGTTGACTCTTTACCGATAATAAATTGAAAAATTTGCCTGTTAATCTTGCTAAAATGAATAAAACTGCCAAGAGTGCGCAAGTTATTGTTTACAACGGTTTCTAAATAAAAAGCGTAGCAGCTGATGAAAGATGCATGCAATTTGAAAAAAACAGGATCGTTTACGTATTTGTAAAGATTGTATGTTAGTATGGCTAAATGTTTTTGATACTTACGCGATGGATACCTAAATAATGGCGTTTGACCATCGTGTTTGACTGGAAGAAAGGTGACTAGCAAAAATGTAAACTTGACAGATTGAGATTGAGATCAGAAGAATTCATCAAAATATTTAAAAATATTTAAGTCGTCATTCATATTGAAGATAAATACAAAGAAAGAGGATAACAGAAAATAAACAGAGAATAACAAACAAAGTAGAAAGAGCAGAGACTCCAGGGACTCTGTTGTGTCTCTTCAAGTTGAATTTTTAGATTCCGATTTTGATTATAGTGATTAATAAATTCTCACAGTTGTTGTCAAATAATGTGTTTTTCTTTGTTGACGCTACGACTCGACGAAGCTCCAAATGATACCACCGTGAAGTGATAC
>LUGF01046420.1:0-10440 GCA_001625245.1 Calycopis cecrops | reverse complement strand
GGAAAGGAGGACAACGTATCTGCGTAATAATTACGCAAATGTCTATTGGCATCGGTACACATTAGTTGCTGTTACTTTTCTTGCTATGTCTAAAACGCGCTATCGAAAACATATCTCCAAATTACTAACTCTCGACGCATTATGTTAGCTGAGCAATATCTTTCAGGAATGCGGTGATTAAATATTTGGAGTAATTACAGAATATATTATACTGCTAGCTAAATGTTAATATAATATTTTAAGTATCAAAATGAATTGTAACAAGTATTCTGCTCATTTTGGGGCTGCTATGCTCATATTTTTATAAGTTTGTTCGTATATTCAGTGTGTACATATTTTGTTAGCCAGACTATCACAGAAAACTTTATATAAAATAAAATGGTACAAATTAAGGACCGAATATTGCATTTGTTAGAGGACGCAAGTTTATTTTTGGGACATGTGTCAATCGAAGCTTAACTTCAAGTTTGTGGGGTCACCACCGTTGTCCCCCGGCCGCCATCTTGGAAAACGGGATGCAAAGGGTTTTTGCGCTGTATCTCGTAAACTAGCAAATGTACAGAAATTTTTATTAAATATTAAACGTAGCAAATTAAATTGTCTACAACTTTATTTGTATTTATTGTGGTTATTTTACGGGTTTTAACACGATAAGACTTATTAAAGGTACTAGTTAAAACATATAACTTTGCTCGACGTTTCGACTGGGTTACACCAGCCGTGGTCACGAGCCGACTGATGCGAAGTGATGACAGCTGCTGTGTCGTGAAGTTTAATGCAAACACTACCCCCATTATAAATGAAGAAATAGGCGCACATGCCTTGTCCGATTTATGTTGTATATTCCAAACACCACGGCACACACAACTCACTGTATCCGCAGCTTGATCCGATGGTAGATTTATATTAATTTTTATCTGCCGGTGTCCAATAAAAAAGTTATAAACAATGAGTTAAAATTTTGTAACAATTTTTTTCTGGAATATGTAGCACAACTAGAAAAATACGAAGAAGGGCACCGATAGCTGTGCAACCAATAATTACATTAATAGCAAACATTTTCGAGCAGTTAGGCCTTTTCTACCTGCTTAGGGTTCTAATTTTTATATTGACAAAACTGTAAAAAAATTAATATCATAGGAATATTAAGATCATATAAAAAATTGTATGAATAATAATAATAATAATAATAAAATATAAATACGTGAAGCTAAAACTTTAGGAACATTTTTATGAAAATTGCGCCGATGAAGGAGTATGAAATTTGGCACACTTATAGTTTATGTACCTATACCTAAGAGAAGTGCATAACGCTAACATATTTTAATAATAATGTTTATAATGTACTTTATCTACACTAATGTTGTAACATTCTACTTATGTTTCCAATACTTGACTTATTAAACTACTGTTATAGCTCAGACAACAAAAAAACTCAATTTATCTACGCTAATGTTGTAACATTCTACTTATGTTTTCAATACTTGACTTATAATAACTACTGTTATAGCTCAGACAACAAAAAACTCAATTTAAGCAATTTGACATGATGTTATAATATCCAAATCGATATCGTAAAATCTCATTATAACACTGTGTGAGAGCGAGAGAGAGAGAAAGAGTGGTGAGCCTTATTTCAAAATCCTAACAGCGCGCGTTCGCTCCTGATTGGCCCTGCGCGCGCTGCAGCTGCGCTCTCATTGGTTCAATGCCAGCTTGCAAAGGATTTGCGAGAAAGAGACAAAGCTCTACAAAAAAATGAAAGCAAAAATGAACGCCACAGACAACGAATAATCTACTGTTTAGTAGAAATTTAAAAGTAAAGTCATGTGATTTTTTCACATTATATTTCAACATTGAAGCTAGTATTTTATTAACATTGAATTGTAAAAAGTATATATTTACGCGCCGCAATGTTTGCAATCAAATTAAAGTATTTAATAAAAATATTTATCTTCAAAGAACATTACATTTTAAATCGTCGGTCAAGAAGTCGTCGCCTCGTCGGTCAAACAGTCGTCGGTCCAACAACGAATGGGGCAATACGCGTGAATTTAATGTTTCGCAATGTTTGATATTTGATTAATTGCATTAGTGAAGATAAAGTAGTGTATGCAACTGCATATAACACGGGTATTAAAACACTCGCGATGTACTATTTTGAAACTCGCTTCGCTCGTTTCAAAAATTCACACTCGTGTTTTGATACACTTCTTTATATGACAGTTGCATAATAGTAGTTTATGCAACTGTCGTATAATGAAGGGTATTAAAACTCGAGTGTGAGTTTTTGAAACGAGCGGAGCGAGTTGCAAAATAGTAATGAGTGTTTTAATACCCGTGTTATATGCAGTTGCATACACTACTTTATCTTCACTAATGCAATGAATCAATTAATAAAACTTTGCGAAACATTCACGCGTACGTGTATTGTCGCAGCGAACTGGCCGCCATTAAAATCTAACCAATGAGAGCGCAGCTGCAGCGCGCGCAGGGCCAATCAGGAGCGAGCGCGCGCTGTTAAGGATTTTGACATGAGGCTCTCTCACCACTCTCTCTCTCTCTCTCTCTCGCTCTCACACAGTGTTATAATGAGATTTTACGATATCGATTTGGATATCATAACATCATGTCAAATTGCTTCAATTGAGTTTTTTGTTGTCTGAGCTATATGTCTGAGTAGAATGTTACAACATTAGTGTAGATAAACTACTATTATATACTATTTATTAAATAAATAAAACTTTACACACACTACCATGTCTCTGCATTTGACACATTGATATAATATGAGATACACATACACGTGTAGACAGAGATTGTATTCTCTATTATATACATCTCATCATCATCTCTAATATATACATCTCTATACGCATACACGTAATGGGCTATTTTCCAAGTTTTCAAAAACCACTGCAGAATGTATATCAGTGATCAATGAACTTATACATTTTTTTATTTTTTATTCTAATAAGTATTTACTTTCAAATTTTAAATTCATAATTTTAAAGACCCGCGAAAACGCTTCTTTATGCAAAATGGCGTTCTGTGACGTAGATATTCTGTATCCTAAATGTCAAGTAGTGAATGACTTATGTATGTGACTTATTTCATATGTAGCATTTGTTTTTTTGTATTCTCTTTGTAATAACAAACATTTGTACCAAGTATCAACATTTAACAGTGACCTTATTATTAAAATTATGACCTACAACTCTTTGACATATGACAATTGACAACTTAGTTACTACGCATATTATGGTACCCGGGGCTACCATAGAGCTCACGCAATACTGACGTCATAATCAATTTCAAGTCGTTTCGTATCACGTGACTCATGAATAAAAATACGTATTTTTTAAAATAGATTTTAAAATAAAATATTGATTATTTACTAATTATCATATTAAAATCTAATTATATCATATTAATTGAAGATTACATTCAATAAGCTTATATTTTTAATACTGGAAAATAGCCCATTGATGAAGTTCTATGTGTCATTTGCAAGTGTTGAAAATTCTACATAAATTGTTTACTTGTAGTTACTATGTCCATGTCATATGATATTTAGTTTTGAATTAGATAAAGTTTCACATAGATCGAATATCGATCTTCGCGGGTCCACCAGTAAATATAAAAGTAAGCCTTTCGTTTTGTTTTCATTGTATTCCTATGAGCATTCGAGAATGTGATCCACTTCGGAGCGCTGTAAGACCTAGATAAATAAATAATTAAAAAAAAATTACAACTTATTAGTGGAAATTGTTCATTGAGAAATCTTCTACAAATCGTCTGTTATTTTATTGACCTGACCTGACAACTTATACTCAATTTAAGTCTCTCTATCCTGTACAGAATGTCAAATTACGTCATAACTGCCCTGTACCTGTCATTTCCGTGGGAAAATCGACTCGAGAAAATCCCTTACCAACCTGCTTTAAATTCACGATATTTTGTTATTTTCTATATAAATAATATACATATTGTATATGTTTAGAAACTAGATAATATTACCTTTTTGTATAACTATTTATTGGGTCTTTCAATGAAAGAATATACCTATACTACAATTACAAACAAAAAATTTTCTTATGATTTTTCCTTTTTTACTTCGTTTTATCGTCGTGCATTGGAAAATAATTCACATATATGTTAATAAATACATTATTTACATTCCATAATAGATATTTATATAGTTTTTATAAAACAAATGCATGCTGAATTGATACTTTACATTCGGTGGGTTCACATTTCAAGTACTTGACGCCACACAACTAATAGCCACTTGACACTATTCGAATTTCGAATTAACGTCATGTTTACATTTGGCTTTGACATATTTATGTGTTATTGTTATTTGAAAGTTAAGAATACTAGCCAACAGTAAAAATAAATTGTAAACGATTTAAATGAGTGGTTTTTTTTAAAGAAATTATGCTATATGACCTTCACCTTGGTTTCAATGACAAAATCAATGTGTGTCGTTAATTGAGTATAAAATAAAAACTACTAATTACTTTCACAAAGTAAAGAATAGTATTAAAACTACATTAAATAAGCTTTTAATAAAACCATTAAGAATTTCACTAGTCTTTATAACTAAAATAAAAATAAACTAAGTAAATGACGAATTGTCCGATTTTTCTCATACAAAGCAGTCGATTGTATAACGCTGTCAGTTAATTTTTTTCCTTAAACGTGAGTATTACTGCAATAGTATTTAACTGCATTCATCCTTGTTAATCAATTTGCCATATACAAAAACAATCTACAGATTATAAATCGCTAGAAATATGCAGTTGAATTGGAGTAAAAAAAAGTAAAATTAAAAGTAACGAAGTACCGTTCGACGGTATTGTACAGGTGAACACATTTCAATATACTATATGCCGTCCGACGGCGGCGTACTTGAAAGAAGTTAAAATAATAGCACTGTTAACTGTGTCAACATCTGCTCTGCTTCGTCTTCTAGTCTTAGTTCTAGTCTTCGATGCTTCTACCTGTTGGTTATGCGGTAAGTCAACTTAACTGAATGCCTTGTCAAGTGATAAAATACACACGTGGCAAGGGATTCGGTTATGTTGACCTCCGTTCTGGTACCTCTTCTCCTTTTTCTTAGAAATTACTGCTCTGGGTATCCAAATGTTGAAATTTATATATCGGCAAAATTCATGCGATTCTGGTTGTTCTGAATATTTTTTCCCATCGACAACTGTCGAAAACAAATCGGTGATATTCAATACTTGTAGCCCTTGACGATGAGAAAAATTTGTCTAATTGAAATCATGTTGTATAATATAACACAAAATTATTAAAAGACTTTAAAAATGTAATCGATGCGTGATGGCTGTTGATTATGCACAAATTAAATCAGTTAACAGGCGATTATCATATGAGACAACTTATACATATAATCATAGCACTGTTAACTGAGTCAACTTCTGCTCTGCTTCGTCTTCTTCCTCATTTTCTCTTTTTTTATTTAATTTTACTCCATCTGTGATGTGCGATCTAGGACAAAATTATTAAACGACTTTAAAAATATATTCAACGCGCTATGGCTGTTTTTATGCAAAAATTAAATCAGTTAATAGGCCATTGTCATATGAGACAACTTATACATATAATAATAGCACTGTTAACTGTGTCAACTTCTGCTCTGCTTCGTCTTCTTCCTCATTTTCTTTTTTCTTAATTAATTTTACTCCATCTGTATCTGCGATCTAGAATATATTTTATATTTTTGAACGAGTGAATGAAATATTCTTTATTGTTCACTATACAAAAATATTATAAAAATACAGAAGACCCTGTGATCTGAGATCTAGGACAAAATTATTAAACGGCTTTAAAATATATTCAACGCGCGATGACTGTTGATTATGCAAAAATTAAATCAGTTAACAGGCCATGAACATATGAGAAAACTTAAACATATAATCATAGCACTGTTAACTGTGTCAACTTTTGCTTTGCTTCGTTCACTTCTTCACTTTTTCTTTCTCCTCTTATCTTCTCTAGCTGAATCAAAATATTGATAAATTCAGATCAAGATTACGACGAACTCGAGTGTGAGTTTCATAATAGTAACGAGTGTTTTAATACCCGTGTTATATGCAGTTGCATACACTACTTTATCTTCACTAATGCAATTAATCAAACAACAAGAGTAAAAGCTGACAAAAGTTTATTTATAACTAGCTGCGCCCCGCGGCTTCGCCCGCGTAAATTTCGATATCGTGGAAAATCATTCCATGGCATCCCTCAGGAACATTTTTTCGGGATAAAAAGTATCCTATGTTATTTCTAATACCTCCAGGAATATGTGTACAAAGTTTCATAATGATCGGTCTAGTAGTTTTGGCGTGAAAGCGTAACAAACAAACTTACATTCACATTTATAATATTAGTAGGGATAATTGTTCAAATTTTGGATGGTACAATTTTGAAAGTTAATGTTAATTATTGATCCAGCAGCTGTAGCGGTCACGGGGCAAGCAGTAGAGCTCGTAGACGGAGTCGGAATATTTATAATGGATTTTGAGATACGCAAGAATGATATTTTCAGAAAATGATGTAGTTTTATTTTCGATCTTCCATGCCAAAAAGTTATTATATTTTTATATAATTTTCTAGATTTTTCTGGCGAAAGATTGTGAGTTACTTTTGTTGCCAATTCTAGAATATCCGGAGGCGAACAAATATCATCGTCGCTGTCCATTTTTAATTTTTATATATATTTTAAAAACAAAACACATTGCGAAACATTAAATTCACGCGTATGTGTATTGTCACAGTGAACTTGGAGCCATTAAAATCTAACCAATGAGAGCGCAGCTGCAGCGCGCGCAGGGCCAATCAGGAGCGAGCGCGCGCTGTTAAGGATTTTGACATAAGGCTCGCCCACCGTTACAATGTTATAATGAGATTTTACGATATCGATTTGGATGTTATAACATAACATCATGTGAAATTGCTTAAATTGAGTTTTTTGTGTCAAGTGATGAGTGATGTAAGTCGAATTGCAACCTTTCTTGTTTTTTTTTATATAAAAATAATAAGCAAAAAATTACGAATTTTTTGATCCAATTCAAGAACTTCTATGTGCTATAGCTTCGGAGATAATATTGTGAAAAGTGATACAAATAGCAGCAATTTGGAAAAAAAGTGCATATAGATGTAAAACAAGTTGTAACCCCTTTATGTATTGGTTCCAAAAATAATTTCTCGTGTTTAGTTTTAGGCTTTCTAGTATAGCATAATGATGTAACCAAACTTGTATTCTATAACACATATTTTTTTACACGTATTAGAATATCTTAGTAGGTAGGTACAACTCATAGTTTTTTTCAAGAAAAATTAAGATTTTCTCCAAATTTATAATAATTATCGAAAAACATTAAATGTATTTTAAAGAGAATGTTTTAACTATAACATAATGTACCCAGATCGATTCTAGTCTCCTTGGTTCAGAAAATATAATTTTTTTAAATTTTATTTTCGCACTCCTGTGAAGTTAAAATTTTATTACTTATTATTACTTATTACTTATTAGTATTACTTATCACAGAAGGCACATAATATTGTTACAATGCAGCGTGACCTCTTAATAAAAAACCCCTCCATAATTTCTACTATGTAAAATAGACAATGTTCTAAAATTCTAAAATTGGCAATTTGGAAAAGAGCTTAATAATGTCGTCATAATATTATGCAATAAGCACTAAAGATTAAATAAAAAAATCTGTTATCTAATTGTAAATAGTTATAAGTACCTGTAGCGGATAGTTTAAGCTTCCACCACCTGTACTCATAGCCACTAGTCAGTCAGTATCCGTATTACATTTTAAGGGTACCGTAGCTTAATGGCAAAAACGGAACCCTTATAGATTCGTTATATTCATAGAGTAACTGTTATATCCGTCCGTATGTCACCGTCATTTTTCATACTTTTTTAGACGTTGATTGGAATATATAAATATATCTTTGTACACTGCTTATGAGACTGTTATCTAAAATCACATTAATAGATATTTTTAACAAAATTGCGCGAATATTATCGTTTACATAATTAGACATCTGCTACTAATAAGAAAATGTAGTCAAAGGGACTGGCGATAGAATGCAATACTAAAACTAGCTAATAACAATGGCCTATATTTAGTAGTACATATTTGTAGCGATCCGTAGCTGCTACGCAGAGACTGATCAGAAGTTGTGACCGCCCCAGGCTAGTTAAAGGATGCGCCTCCACGGAGTGTGCGGTCGATCGATCTAAAAAGTAGTCTATTAGTTTGACTTGTTTACATAGAGTAGTTTACATAGATCAACCCAGCAGAGGTATCAACAACCGAAATGTATATTTATAGATAGAAGATATAAGATATAAAGTATATTTTTAAACTCTTTTTTTTTAATATTGATCTTGCTGGTGATACTCGCGCTTGCTCGCGCTATTAAGAAGAATCTAACGACATCAAATGAAAATCGGTTGTACCGTTTAGTACTTTTCCTATGAATTTATATTCGGACTAAATTCGCAACCCTCCTTTTGGGCTTCGCAGCAATCGGTTGAAAAGACCTTTCGCCACTGGAGTTGGTCTTACTCATTGTTGAAAAGATCGTAATATTTTCTCCACTTACGGGAAGATTATATAATATCGCGACTGAACACGTTTGTATGTCGAAAAGAATTAGTGGATGTGGATTAAAAAGTACCTATTACGAATTGCATGCGAACATTTCAGCGCATCCCCCTGATCGTCGCCCTAGGCTGTAGCCAAAATAGCCTTAGGTTAATAAGTAATAAGTTAAGTGCTAATCTGTAGAGCTACGCCAGTAGGTACTATTGTTGTTGACTCAATATTTCTCTTTTAACGCTACTACAGAAACTTTTTCTTTTTACTTAAAAAAAAAACATAAAATAGGTACTAATAATAGACGGACACGGGACAACAAATTAAAAAAAACGAAACACTTATTGGATAATAAGTATTCCGTTTTTTTCTTTTTCAGATACAGAACCCTAAAACAACATGGGTCATGCCAAAAGTATAAAGTTCGTTTTTCCAATCCCGAGGAACATCTCTTTCAAGGCAATAAAGTCGTAGCCGTAGGCGATAGATGTTTGATCGACCACAATATTCGTCAAATAGTCAACGCTCAAGCCATTTTACACCCAACTACATTGTGAATAGGGTTATATTAGCATATTATGTTTTAGTGTAACAAATAATATCGTTCGGTCCGATAGAGACACGTGTCGGTCACACGACGTCCTACGTTACGCGAAGGTAGTAGGGCGATAAGCTCGTTTGGACTCCCTCTGTTTGAACCTGCCGGCTTGATGACGGCTCAGCTGCGAAATTAAAACGTGTCGGTAATCTGTATATTCATTAGACGAAAAATCATTTTTGTTTTCATCTCAGTTGTAGAATAAAACGGCTGGTACTCAATTTAGACAAATGCTTAGAAAAGAAATTGTTTTTGTAAAAAAAAATAATAGAAAAAATACTTTTTGATCGTCGATAATTATATTATCTAAAATATTTAAGAAAACTCAAATGCACACTTGAATGACGGTCATGAAATAATCTGTACCTTCATAGTAGAGTGGTTTGCTGGTAGGGCAAATACATTTTTTTTTGTATTAGGGGCCATAGACATCCGCACAGAATCTCCTCCATCCTTCTCCCTTCTACTTGGGCCACCGGATACTTAAACATCACACGACAGCACAGCTGTCTATTGTTCCACCATTGTTTATTATTTGTTACTAGTTATACAGTAACAAAAGTTAGCCAAAGGTAAAACTAATTAATCGGACGACGGACACCTGGCTGCGGCAGTGTTGCCAATAGCGCTTGGGGCGCTTGGCCATATTATATCAAAATTTCAAAGTTACTATTGAATTACGCCATGTAAGTCATTTATAAGCTCACAAATATTTTTATTGTTTAAGTCAATAAAAAATATTAGTGCTATGCGGAACCAAAGTTGATCTTTAATAGATTATTTCCATTTACGAGTAATTTGCCTTCAAAAAACTCAATTTCGGCACTTTTTACCGATAGCACCCTTAAAGTAGCCTAAAGTACCCCTTAAAACGTAAAAAGTCAATTCGAATGAAATGTGTTGTTAAGATTTTGTTTATAATAAAATAATAGTAAAAAGACTGATTCCTACTATACTATTACTAAACTCGTCGCCGATTCTCGCTGGGTTAGCCTAAATGGCGAAAGATCGCCTATGTTGACAACACCGGGCCGCGGCGGCAAGCTGGGCCGGACCGACGTGTCTGTACTTTTATTTTTTTTTTAAATTATTATTATCAAAAACATTCTGTTTACAATTTGGTTAATAATACAATTAAATACTTGTCGTGGCACGAGTTCACTGCGCCCGTAAATAGATGCTTTTTTTTTTTTTTTTTTT
>LUGF01046408.1:46043-61402 GCA_001625245.1 Calycopis cecrops | reverse complement strand
CCCCCCCCCCCCCCCACGTCTACAATTTTGGCGGCTCGCATTCCGCATGGTCATTCCTCCACTCATAATTTTCAAAAGCGGCAGTCTGGAAGTACGCTGGTAATTGTGTTTGGGTAGTTTTTTTTTTCTATTTAAATCACAAGATTGTAGCATAAAGAGTAAATCTATCAAGATGCATTGAAGTTTGGTAATTTTAGATATGTACACTAAATATATAAGAAATTCTACATTTAAAATTTATTATTAACCAATAGTAATCCAACCTGTAATAAATAAAAAAATAAAATAATTTCATGTTGCGATGTTTGTCCAGGGTAATCTCTGAAGCAACTGTATCGATTCTAGGGAAGTTCTGCCAGGGGTGAAGAATTTCTTTAGAATCGATCATATATTTATTTTCCGTCATATACCTATACTATACAATGCTATGGGAGAAGTCTATGTCCAACAGTAGACTGCAATAGTCTGATGATGATGATGATACTATGCAATAATATCGCAATACATAAAACCGGTTTGTTATACAAAAACCCATAAAATATGGAAACTTAAGCTTTTCTGAAGGAAATCTTTACACGCTACACTTGGGGAGAAAGCTGGCGAGAGCGTTACAAAATTGTGTTGATCGGGCGAGGCCAACGGAAGATGTCATTCAAAATTGAAATTCGATCTAAGTGATATTTTTTAGTATTTAAAAAATAAATATCATATGACATGTTATGTCCTTATAACTATGGTAATGAATTTGTGTATTCAACCAATAATGAAGTTGTACTGTTGTATGTGCTTTAGCACACACATTTTTTATTATTTCAATACTTAAACGGTTGACGGATAAATTTTGAAATAAAAAAAATGGCGAACAATAGATTACAAATATTACACATCAGTTCTAGTGGCTATTTATTAAAAAGCCTACCTCGTTTGTCTCATGATTGCATGTATTCAGATGCAGATGTCTTCGTAGGTTTAAAAACTGGGACGATGCGGTAATATAAATAATTATTATCAGCAGAACGTCCACTGCTGCTGAGTGAGCGCTACAAGTCACGGGCTCCAGCCACTAACATCCAGCGACTTCCCACCCCTTTAACCTGGTGGTCAGTCCACCAGGTTGAACACTGCGTCTTTTGGTGCAGGTCGCAACTCGAGAGTCTTCTTCCCCTGCGGTTACCCGTCCTGCGAGCAATGTGGCCTGCACATTGCCGATTCAGCTAATAATAAAATATTAATTATTCCGTTTACTAGCTCATACCGAATCTTACCAATTCATTTTTTACTTCTGTAGTGTCTGTGTCTGTCTGTCTTCTTCTTTAACCTGTTATGGAAGTATTCTGTGTTGTGATTAAATAAACATTTCTCATTCTTTCTTCAATCTATCCTTTCAATAATCCGTATCAAATCTATTTGTGTTAGCAGCATCAAGGTTTATGTACATTTTATGTTGTAAGACGCATATGAAAAAATATATATTGACTATATGCCGCTGTAAGAGTGAACACTCCCCCTTTGATCCTCCAGTTGTATGTTAATAGTACAATGCTGGTGGAATTTTGATGGCTACTATTTCGCATGGTCATTGCCGTTTTCACAACTTAAACCGTCTCGCAAGCTAATTGGGTGTGGAGAGAACTTCTCGAAGAATTGTAGGATTTCACACAATTTTTTTTTACTACAATCCGGGGCTACAAATGGTAACTGTATCATTAGATCATATATTTTTTTATTGGAGTAGAGTAATTTAATTATTAGAGTAGAGGGGGTAAAGGAGAAAAATCCTCAGTAGGTAGGTATATATTAGAGATCGATAACATCTCGTCGAAAGTCACTAAGAACAACGACAATGTTAATTTCCTTACAGTGTTACTAATAAAACTTTTTCTCTTTGTATAAGCATTGTATACAACATGTATATTTATTTTTAGACTAATAAAAAATATTTTTCTTATACACTGAACAGAGGTTGTATAACTTCATAGTAAAATTGTACAACCCTTATACAACAGAAATACGGCCGCTGAGAGAATGCGTTTCTGACATGTGTCAAATAGTCATGACTAGTGATGGGAAAAAAGTAACTATTTTGGATTGTAAGATTTGGAATACTTGACTGTCTGAATTTATTTTATTTGAATTATTTGGAATGTGTTTAAGAAAAAGACAAATGCGAGAGTTTCTTTTAGAAGTATTTAATATCTAAATACAAATGAACATGTTTATTCAGGTTCGCTATCACTTGAGGACATGCTGTCTTCGTCGTCATCGTCACCAACATGTATAATTATATGTTTGTCAATTATATTATCAACTCTGATATCTCGCTCAAAATCTTTGTAAATAAGATTTTTGGTTTTTTCGACCAACTTCGCCCAGTCATCTTTCGTAACTTTCCCGCAGGTTACTTTTAATAGAGTCATCATCTTCTTTGTGCTGATTGGCGGAGATGTATTATGATGCGCTGCGTAACCTTTAATTTGAGCCCAGATTAGCTCAATCGCGTTGTATTGGCAATTATAATGTTTACCACATTATAAAAATCTTATAACTCGATGACCGTATTCCAGAGCCAGTTCATCTATTTCATATCGAACATTTACAGATTTGTGTTCTATAATTAATTTAAATAATTCGTGTCGGATTGCCGTCCCATCGGAATATGAGAATGAGGGAACAGAGAGTGCACTTGTGTCTGCGCGCACACTTGTACACTATAATATGTCCTGCGCATCTGGCTCGTTTCTATAGAGACTGCCGCCGTAGCCGAAATCGGCTAGGATAATATTATCATTATAATGTATGGCAATTATTCATTAATATGAACAAAAAATAATAAACTCACTTTCTCTTTATCTTCCCAATTAGGACACCTTTTCTTTTTTATTACATCCATAGTTACAAATTAAAATTCAATAAAAAATCACAATCGAATAGGTTATTTTGACAAATAATGTTTGACAAGTAACTTTATTCCTTGCTATAAATGGCCAGGAAACAAAATATAAAGCCAAAAACGTAACCGTAATTGAAACCGTTTACACGACTAATGTCCAAACAGAATAACGTCCAAAGCAAATTTCCAAAAATAAATATGTCCAATAATAAAAATGTCTACGATTGACGTTGCATCACTATTTATACATGTCAAAATTGTACAATGTTATACACAGTTTATTAGTAGAACGATGTATATCTGTTGTATAAATATTTATACAATGTATAACTATTTACCATTACAACGGTTGTATAAGGATTTTTTATTAGTAAGGCAGTTATAGTATAGAAAAGTTTACATTGTCAGAGCTTCTCTGCTCAACGTTCATTATATTAATTTACACTATCTTCAATTTATTGGCAGTAAGTAATGAGTATCATTTTGTTAGCGTGATCAGCACGGGCCATTATGTGTAAATTATATAAAATTTACAGTGTAACTATAGTTACAGGCCTTATTGCCCATTTATGCGTGCCATTGCATGTTTAATCTCGTGTACCTGTCGAACGCCATAAACAGGTTTTAAGTATATGGAATTTATAAATTAAAAAGATTATATTTAAATTAATTTTGCAAGTTAACAATTTACTGTCTGAAACTTACTTTTTGGATTAAATTGTAAGTTACTGATGTATCAAATTTCACATAGACAAATAAAGAATCAAATTTAAAAACAAGTGGAATTACAAAAGGTACATAATATATGTAGTAAATGATCTAGGTCACATTAATTACTTAAGTTACTACCCCCTGTGATTATACATTTAATAACTTTAAAAAAAATTAAAAGCCCTCTCCGTATATTCGTATAAGATATGTGTAGAATGCGACTCCAAGTTGATACTTTGCGTTACGTGTTTTAAGACATACCGCGGCATTAATGAACAATATACCATTATGTTATTTCGTCTGCGCTTGTTTTATGTCTGAAAAAGTAATGTTATTGCTACGATGCAGCGAAATTGGGTTTAACACGACTAGGGGGAATCCTAAACGGTTCAGTTACTGTAAGTAAATAATACAATAATATTGTATAATAATAATATAATATCTGTAGACATATAACACCACGTTAGCCTAGCCCCGTGCTAAGTACCGTAAGGACTTGTGTTACGGGTACTAGACAACGGAAATGTATTTAATAAGTATGTTTTATAAATTTAATAAATTGTATATATTTAAGATTTTATTATAGAAATACTTATCATACATAGTTAAACATCCACGAGTAAGTCGGGATTAGAAGTCGCGACCTCTTATTAATTAGTTAATAATAAAATAAAATTTGTAAAAAGAAAAAAATCTTCATATTATTTATTTATATTGTAATAAATATGTGCGGTAAGACTTTCCCTTTTTATTAAACCACATAATTAATAAAATATGTACGATATGAAAAATCTGAAAAAATATAAGAAATATCATTACGTAAAAAGTAAAAGTTTGTATAAAAAAATCACAGAGAGAGACAAATGAACAAAAATGATGGAAATTACAGATTATATTTTTTTTATTACGGAACTATAAAAACAGCAATAACAATTTATAAGCCAAAAAGGTTTTAGTGCGTAATCCCATACGAAAACATTACCATCGATTAGTAATAAAGCTATACCATAAACAATCCCAACTAATATATTATCTGTATTCTTGACAGCGAAGCCAAAATGGCGGCCCTCACTAATTCGTTGGAAATCTTTGGCGCCCATTACCCACCGTTGTAAATCACCTCTTTCAACCTCATCCGCATCTATGTCCTCAACCAGACGATTGTATAAATATTCTAAATATACCGAAATTTCCTAGCAAATTCAAATTTATACATAATATTTATCATCCAATGAATTTTGGACCTAAAGCATTTGTTATAGAGTTGCATTTACAAAACGTAAAGTGGGCGGTTAGGGTTTTACGCGGAGAAACGGGGCAGTGCTCACAATCCTTTCTGTTAAACTATTCTGTTTGAATAATTGCCGTGTGGACCTGAAGGGTTAGAGCATATTCATGCTCTGTCCGCACCGTTGTGGTTAGACTATGTACTTCTATGTGTATGACATTTCCTTCCAGCACTTGGAAAAGGGGCGCCGATTGTTATTTAGTCAAATAGAGTGTAAAGAATAAATAATTAATAAAATTTACAAATAAAAAAAATAAACGCAAAAGAATCTAGACCATACAGCCGCAATAATTTATTTATAGATCAATTCACTTCGTAGTGAGCAGTGACGCGCACAACTTGAAAGAGTTTCAGTGTTCAAACCTTTAAAAGAAAAAAATACATAACACCTTAGAAATAACACTTTTAAAAATAGAATTGCTATTTTTATTTATTGCTTTTACCGAAATATAATACAGAAATAATATTGACATGAAATTCTTACACACGCAAAATATCACCGTCGCCATTTTTTTACCACTATCACGCAAGTGCTCATGAAATCTTCAGCCATACAGCCCATAATACTGACAAGTAATAAAACAAGCATAGACGACATAAAATCACGTCCTAGAGTAGTAGCGAACTAAAAGCAATAATTGTAACGAATGTATGTAAGTTTGTTTGGGTCGTTCTCGACTCGCCCCGGGCCTGTTCCGAACTATCTCAGATATTGAGAGATTAATTTATGAGCCATTGTGATTTCGGACTATTTGAGCATGTGTGTGTTTTGTATAACATTCTTTTGTTTTAGTGTTTGTATTCGGATTTGATTCAAATTTGAATCTACTTTAGATATTGCTTTCGGTTTAGACTTTAGGTGTGACTTGCAGTGTTGCAATCGAATTGGCTGGCAGGATCTCGTTTATTACTGTCTTAAAAGTTACGCTACTCTGTCGTGTTTAGTGCGGGATTCAGTCGTGTCGTCGTTCAGTCGTGTGGATGTCAATGGGTGATGGTAGTCATCAAAATGGCTCCGATTCCTTGTTTCTTTATAGCATAGTTGGACAACCACCGAGGGTAGGCAATAAAACTTGGCTCGACGTTTCGGCCGGGCTACACCAGCGTGATCACGAGCCGACTGCCTCTGTCTCGCTCACTCGGCAATAGTTTTTAGTATTAAGACTCATAAAGTAACTAGTTTTCGTTAATGCAACTTAATGACAGTTCATTCTATTGCATTGTTGAATAAACAAAAAAAAATTACATGACACCTAGTTTTGCGGATGGCGGTAGTCACCAAACACCTGCTCGTTTGCCCCCTATATCATAAAAAAAATGAAATTAAAAAAGCTATCCATGTTATCCTACTAATACCTATTATAATTAATGCGAAAGTTTGTATGTTCGTTTGTTTGTTTATTTGTTTGTTTGTTACTCCTTCACGAAAAACTGCTGAACCGATTTTCAGGAAATTATCTGTGTGTGTGCCACACACAGAGACTAACTTGGATTAACACAAGATAGTTTTTGTCCCGAAAAAATGTTCCTATGTGATGATGTGATGATTTTCTATTTTCCACGGGATCGAAATTTACCCGCTGAAACCATGGGTGTATCTAGTTCAGTATATACAGAAATGGTACATGGGTTCATTTGTATCCATTATGTTCTATATTTTAATGATCTACTTAGGGTTAAACCCCTGTAAAGTGTCATACTCAATTGAAATGTATAGGTCAGGGAGATAAAACTTGACAAACCAGTTTCAAATACAGTATTAAAGGGATGCTGCAGTGTATCTCAGGTGAAGGGTTATGTGTCAAAGGCTAGATGGGGTCATGCATGGTAAATTTTACCGTAAATATGATTGCTTTGACCTTAGGGTTAAAAGAGATGAAGAGGGAGTATCATATTCATCTTTTTTTTTAATTATTATTGAGTAAAAGTCGTTATAATTTAAACCATCTAAAGCCTGACACATCAAATCCAATTAAATTTGAATGTTTTTTTTTTTCATTTTGAATTTGCGTAAAATGCTTATACCTATATAGATTTTTTAGTGTTGTGTTGGTACCTTAAAAAAAGCTTTGTAGGCCGTTTGTAGTTCTGTCAAGAGAAAATCTAAAGGGGACTCGTCGGAACCTAGAGCCACGAAATTTAGCAAGAAATGAGTTAATACAATGCAGACTTGGTAATATCACAGAAAATAAGACAATACATTTTTTTAGTTGTTATGGTCATTGTATATCCGTACTACTTCCCGCTGGTGCGGGATATTTTAGTGTTTATTTCCGACTCGGTCTTGACCAACGACTAATGCTGTCTTCATCACAATATTTTTTTAAAGGAACAATTGTTTTCAGCCTACCTTTTTTCTGACAATCGCGTTCCTGGATGGCTTGAAAACTATAGTAAGCTAACCATAAGCTTATAAATATCTGCACAGTGGTGAGAGTAGGTAGGACCTTGGCCAAGAGCGAAACTAAAAGAATATACTACGTATATATTTCGCTATGGCATTCACTCCAACGCTGCCATGAAATGTTAATTATTTATTTCGTCTGGTTGGCAGTTTTAAAATTTTAAAGGACGAAATTCAAATGTGGTGTATTTCCTTTTTGCAGAGCGGAGAGGCCTTTGATCACGTCGTGGCAAGATATGAAAAACAAAAGAGGAGCGCGGCCTTTAGCTCTGCAATTCAGAGCCACTAATGGCAAAAGGAAAAGATCCTCCTAACAGGTCATAAGTACTGGATAAAAATGTCCGGATATTTTTTCAGAGGCAAGTGAGATCGTTTGTGGCCCAGGGCCGGAGTTGGGCGTTGATTTTTTTAATTGATTCGTTGTAAATACTTGTTAGAGTTTTAATAGCTATTTAATAAAAATAAACCAATTAACAAGTTAGTCAATATTGATTGTACCATGTGTAGTAAATCTTTATTAGCAAATATGTGTATATAATACACATATTGACAAGACAAGACAAGACTGTACTTATCTTTAACAATATTATTTTTAAGAAAAAATTACGCAATGAAAGTAATCAACGCCTGTTTGTGGTGCGCGCTAAATATGGTAGTCAAATTGATGGTAGGAACATATAAAAACAAAAAATAATTATTTATTATAATTAATTTAATTATATTTAATTTACAACGAAATTAAATAACTAGAATTTGAGACGGGAAACGTTATAAAATAATAATAATATACGTTTCCTTAATTTTTTTTGAGATAACCACAATTTTAATTCGTACTCTGTAGTAAGCATTGGTTAGGTAAGCATAACATTTCAAATTCCACCTAATATTTATAGAACTAAAAACTTATACGCGTGAATCCAGATAAATGTGCTGGAGATTATTAAATATTAATCGATTTTATTATAAAACTAATCAATATGTTTTCGTTTCTTTTAACTCTCCACATTTATTTTGTCTGGTTGACTGTTTTAAACTTTTAGAGAACTAATTTTTAAATAAGATATTTCCTATTCGCTAATAACATACCAAAAGTTTCATAACAATACGCTAATCACCAGATCCATATCATATATAAAACACATATCATAAATCTCTTGAACATGGTACTGAAGTTTCGCAATTCATTCCAAGTTCGGCCCTGCGCATTGGCCGAACCCTTCCCACCCCCACCCCACCAAGTTCCGAATTAATTGCAATCAAAAGGAAGGACACGAGTGTAGTCCACCCCTAGCTTGCGTGTGTGCGTGTGTGTGTTTGTGTGCGAGCGCGATGGCGTTAGTTCTTGATTATTTGTTGTATGCGTTTTATGTATGTTTTTATGTAGCTGATAAATGAGTCATTGTAGTTATTTAATAGAGATATAATAATCTATATAGATTTTTTGTATAGTTTTTAAGTACAGAATTATTAAACAATATCTATACTAATTATAGGTATTATAAAGAGTAAAAAAAAATTGTTTCTTGGTATCTGATAGGCTTCCGAAACTACTGAACCGATCAGGAAGAAACATAGGCAAGATTTTAGTAGGTCGACTAGTATTAGTAGTATTTTATAATAGACCTGGCACGATCGAGGACGTACCTTTCGCTTATATGATACAGGCGTAATGTGATAGCCGTGCTGTCGCGTTTCGTGCGGTGTGTTCGCCGGTGGCCCATGGACGTGAGAGGAGGAAAGAGGGCAACGTATTTGTTTAAACTTTATGCGGATGTCTATAGGAAAGAAATATTATTTGACGACCGATTTGGCATCGATAATTTTTTTTGTATTAAGCTGGCTTCTCACTGCGCGTGCTAGCGCCGCTCCACGCGCAAGGACGCGCCACGCGACACACCGCGCCACCCAACGGAAACTGGCGCGGCGCGGCGCGTACCGTTGGTTGGTGGATGAATGTGTGTATATATGTATATATGTATCGATCGCCTACACTCGGGAGCCAGCGCCGCGCCTTTGAAGTTACCGACTTTTAACGGATAGGTCGCGCCGCGCCGCGCCTGCCCGCGCCGCGCCGCGCCTAGCTCTTCACACTGCGCGGGGCGCGTGCGGACGCGGCGCGGCGCCGGCTAACACGAGCAGTGAGAAGCCAGCTTTATATGTCTAGAATTATGATTTTAAGGGAGTTATGTTATTAATGATTATATGTATAACATTATCAGCTGAAATATAAAAAAAAAGATTGGCTACAGTGACCATCTTTATAGACGCTGATACAGTATACCTATACATACTGATCACCTGTAGAGGATAAGTAATAAGTATGTACGCAAAAAAAAGTGCACTATTCCCTTATCTCCTAATCAGTTGGGTCGGTAGACACAAGCGAAGAAGAGAAATCAGGCGCAGAATCTGCTCCCCGAGACATAAGGGTGTAACTCCAACTACCTGAGTATAGACTGTTATTATAAACAGTGAAATCTGAACGATATTGTTTTGGTCTGATCCGATATTCGTACCCGAGACTTTACTAACTGCGGCTAAAATTGCTCGCCACTAGACTATAGCTGGCGCAGTGGTACAGATGCCGGAGAATGTTGCACTGGGGGTCGCTGCTTAGAATCCGGTCTTTATCTATGTATTTTATGTGTGTCTTTAATAAAAATCTTTAATATATTTCAGTTGTCCAGTAACCGTAACACAAGTCCTTATGGTACTTACCACGGAGCAAGGCTACCTTAGTGTGTTAAGTCCACATATATTATTATAGCTTGGGAGGCAGACAGTACGTCAGCACTTACGCTCATCCCTGTGTGGGATGGGTAGGCAGAGAGACTAATGACATTTTAATTACATGTCATTCTAGTAGGTATATAAAAATTACTTGTCACGATATTTGTCTGGGCTGATCCTAAATAATAAACTGGTTCGATTTTAATGAAATCTTACAAAGACAAAAGTTTGTAAGAATTTAAAATAATGTCCTGTCACAATGTTAGTTACTTCCGTAACGACTAGACCGATTCTCATGAAATCGTCCAATATCTATATTTTATCGCGATATTTCTACGGGATCAAAACGTATGCGGGTGAAACCGAAGCACGCAGCTAGTTATATATGAAATTAAAAAACATACCTGTTTGTAATTACTTCCACCGGCTGATGCCCTGTTGCCGACATATCTAGAGCCTCTGCCAATAGGCTTACGGTATTTGTGAAGGTTTAATAGGAACCAGTACAGTACCCCCTCTCAAGTCTCACACAAACAGCATTCCCACTAAAGTAAATGCATTGCTTAGCGTTCTAAAAAAAAAGAAATGTTTTGCCTTTGCCTCCAGTACGTAAAAAAGAAAAAGATGAAATGGAGAGAGGGTGGGAGTGAGAGAAAAAAGTCTCGATGGCGGACTTAACTCCTTTTTTTCGTTTTCTCTCCGCAACGTTTTTCCAAAGTCCGTAATTAAAACAAAGAAAGTTCGTCCGCCAATACATATAGAGATCTCATATACAATTCCGTGAAACTAAATTAATATTTCAGGGCTCGCAAACTCCGGGTCCTTTCTAAACAGCCCATGGTCTTCCAAAGTTATTCCAACTTTGAGTTCAGAAGGTTTCGCTTGGGGGGGCGTAAAGATTACTTTAGGATGAGGGTGAGACCTTATCTTTAAGTTCTGCATCTCCCAGTGGTTTTTGATAGTACTAAATATCACCGCGGAGGCCTTGCGAATAATAAGTTTGTACTTTACTACTGTTCCGCGGTTTTGTCCGCGGATGTTAATATATACCATATGTATATAGCTGAACTGTGTAGGAACTTGTTCAGTTAAAACCGTCTGATATATTTTATTACCCACCGTAAAAAATAAACAAAATAATAAACTTTTATAAGACTATATCATTGGTTAGTAGTTTATTACAGAGCTTAGCTACAATTTGGATATTTAGAGTAGATAGATAATATCAAATATTGATGATTAATTAATCTCATTTAATCTAATTTAACGTCGAAATTTTTGCAACTTTCAAATAACACACTTGTTCTTTTATTTGTAAAAAAGATTTATCTAGCTTCACAATGAAAACATTCACTTCAAAACCCACTTCAAAAGTTTCACTTAAAAAAAATAAAGGTTGGTAATCCCTTCCAGTTAAAGCGCCCTCTACACTTATTGAACTCACCCGAGACACTCGTACGTAATGTAGCAGTAAACAAACACAAAGCAATATAACGTATTCATTAGCGACTACTCCATATTGATATTATCTTTCTACTGGGTGGGCATAAGGGTGCCCTTACACCGACTCTTAGATACTAGCTCCTGAGCCGCGTAGGGTGGCCAATGTTTTGAATATTGTGAGACAATAAAATCCTTAAGCACTGATAACGCCTGTTGTTAAAATACCGGCTGCGTCTCTTGGTTTGACGTTTTAAATCTGTTCGGAACGTTCATTTATTGAAATAAAAAGTATTTTATTCTACACCATATTATACTATGAATCTGTGACAATGTAAGATGTTACAGCAAATAAATAATGTGTCGATAACTATACATATGTATAGTGTATGACAGTTAACAGTAACAGATAATGGTGCTCTTTTATTTTTACTTTTCATTCTTTTAACATTTTGGGAAATATAAAGTATATTAGATATAGACATTAGATATACATATGCTTAAGTGTTTATAAATTACGTTAATATATAGCTTCTCTTCTATATTAAAACTATCATAACTCTGATTATATGAGTATTTTCAAGGTATACCTTATATAACATCAGATCAAGACATAAAAAGATACATTTCGATTGATTAAAGATAGGCAATAACTACATCTACTAGTACTACAGTTATTTAGTTACACCTTACCTAATAATATAATCTGAAGTAAAAATGAATAATCCAAAAAAATATTAGTCCATTGACAAAAAAAATTAAAAAGTGACCATGATCCACGTTAACAGTGCCTCATTGCTGTCATAGAAACTGTCCTCGCTTGTCCGAAAAAACACACAAATCATAGCCAACACAACACTCACGTATACATAGCAATGTTGCGGAGGCAACGAGATTTTGACCAATTTACAACGTGCCAAGTGGAAAGATAAGCTAATACAGTGGGGCTGTATCGGAAAACTAATTCCGCATAAATAGATGCACTCATGTATATTTATGTACGTCGCCATTAGCTCACTGTCATCCACTATAAACACCTACAGATGAATCAAGATGATTCGCTAAACTTTATTTAACCATTGCTAAGTTTTATCTTGTTAGCTGATGTTGTGACTTTGTAAGTACTGTAGCTCTGCTATATGGTATTTATTGTTACATCTTTATTTTTAAAATCATAAAGAGAAAAGTAATTATATTAGATCAATTTGTGATTAATTAGATTTACCTTTTATAATGCCATGTAATCGTACAATGTATTTAGTTAATATATCTGTAATAAGGGAGATTATGATTTTTTTAATTGCGTTGTGGAATTTAAATATTCCTTTAGTATTATTTGATTTATTAATATGCTTATTAATCTTTAACAGTTTATTATCTTTGGACTCTACTTGCTTAATGGCTGGAGATGTTAAAAGCTACACATCATCATAGCGTTTATGAAAAAAATAAAAAGGCATTACCAATTCACATCGGACACTTGTGAGCCCACTTACTTACAAATGAAACACTGGTTGCACTTTTTAACTTTATTACTTTTTAATTACAACGATTGTATTTTTGTTACGTTTTCGATCTCAAGTCCACCGATAATGAAACTCAGGCTTTTCAACATACCTTAGTGTACACTAATGACGTTAAGGCACGCGCCTGGACGGGGGGTGACCAGAGGGACGCGAAATTTCCGAAAGGGTTACCCTAAAACTGGGGAAGCAAGCGATAATTAATGCCTTAAACGACTGTACGGACGGCCCAGCGAGCGCGACTATGGACCTTAAGGCAACGCAATAAAGCTGATAATTTTTCCTTATACGAATACGTTTGGACCAATTTTATAGTCAAGGGTGGCAAATAATAAGAGGTTTAGGTACATACAAAGTTGGGAGAGAGTTGTTGATGAATGACACTCGGAGGGCCCATTGCCCTTCGGATGTTTTAAGTGGGTTGGGATAAGAAATGTCGGATGTCTGGTGAAATATTCCTCTGTATATTGTATGCGTATGGTATTGTAATTAATATGTAAAGTTGGCGATGGCCGACTTGAGATTTTGATCAAGCGCATGCTAATTTTGATATGTCGAGTTTGTTTTATTGGGATTTATTACGCTCGTATGAACACTATATCTTTGTTTTCAAATTATCATTTTATTAATATTTCACACATTACTAATAATTCACTCGGTATAGTAAGTTGGTAGGTACAATGATAGTAAAATTATTGGTTTATTTTTCTTTCCTTACGCTTTGATTTTTAATCCTTATTACCAGAGCGAGTTAAATGACGCTGTTTGTGAATAGATTAATTAGAATTTGAAACTCAATGAAATTATGTTACTACGAAAAAAGTATTTCCCATTTTCACTCGCAAGTTTACAGAAGTTTCAGTTTTTTTGTTTCATTTTATGTAATTAATATTAGTAGTTATGTATCGACTAGCTAATTAACACAGCATAGGCATGTTACCAAAGAAATCGTCAGTAAGTAAATAAAATTTTAATGTCATTATTTCGTCTATACATGCAAATAATGACAATTTTTATTAAGATAGAATATTCCAGTGATTATGCTCCAAAAGGACAACAAGCTAACGATTATGTTGACGTTATAGTCCCCGCATACGATGACTTGCAACTGGGTAACATCGCCATATGTTGGAGAGGATTAGGCACGGTAATTATCATAGTTGGAGGCCCCCCCAAAACGCCCTCCCTCTTTCTTAATTGATCGTTAGTTTTGTTGCGATCTATAGTTGTGACCATGTGCTATGTGTCACGGTCTAATGATATTTCAGCCAAAAATGGTTTTGGTTTTATAATATTTTTTTTTCCTCATCAGATAATATAGTACTTTTTTTTCGAGAGTTTACTTTTGAACTGTTATACCGACGGACTCGCTGTTGAAGAAGGGTAACCGTTTTTCGAGCATATGTGGTTTTTTTCAAGCATAGGGGGGCTAGCGAGTAGTCGAAGCGAAGCCCTCCTTTCTTCTCCCTCCTCCAGTAGATTTTTATGTTCTCATCTAAGGCAGAACCGCTTGACGGCTTATAACATAAGAGGTGACCACAGAAGAGTGTTTTTACTGTTTCGTGGAGGTGACACAATGATTCGTCTACGACGATGATCAGTGCGACTACGACAAAATTTAATTTACGATTTTTTTTAAGTTTCGTCATAGAGTCGTTGTAATTTTAAACGTGATGAAACTATGATGTGATTGATCCTGTTGCCAATAGATCCGGGTTCACCTTATCCTTGTAAGGTGGGTTGAAACCTGGTTGGTAACCCACCCAGATTGTGCTGGTGCAGGTAACTGCATTCCTCGCGTTAAAAAAGAAAATTCGTATACATTTTCTTTGTGTCCTCTTTAGTCGATTCATCTCATTGTTTCGTTAAGAGATTTTCTCTTCAATTTTTCGTGTTATTTTGCGAGTTTTGTACACAATTTGGTACAAGAATTTTTATTGCAAAATAATAGAAATGTTTGTAATTATTTATCAGAGAAATAAAACTCGATTTTATTTTAAAGAATATTTCAAGTTTGGTATAAATGAATTCAAGTATGAAATGTAGCTATAATAATGTACTATTATTACTAATTACATATTATCACTACATAGTATAAAACAATGTCGCTTTCCGCCGTCTGTGTGGTTGTATGCTTAGATCTTTAAAATTACGCAAAAGGTTTTGATGGGGCTTTTTTATTAGATAGAGTTATCAAGAGGAAGGTTTATACGTACAATAATAATATCAAATTTAACGCGTGCGAAGTCGCGGACTAAAACTAGTAAGCTATAAAACAACATTTGCAAAATAGTTGACGCTTAAAGTACTTTGCGTTATAATAATAATAACAAGAGATTTAAGGTGGTGGAAGTGGGAGGGTCATCCTGCCGG
>LUGF01046408.1:32079-43772 GCA_001625245.1 Calycopis cecrops | reverse complement strand
TGTAGATTTTTATGTTCTCAGCTAAGCCACAACCGCTTGACGGGTTTTAACATAAGAGGTGACTACGGAAGAGTGTTTTTACTGTTTCGTGGAGGTGACATAATATTCGTCTACGACGATGATGGGTGCGACTACGACAAAATTTTATTTATGTTTTTTTTTAAGTTTAAATAGATCTCGTTCGTCATAGAGTCGTTGTTATTTCAAACGAAATGAAACTAAGGAGTGATTGATCTTGTTGTCAATATCCGGGTTCACGTTATCCTTGTAAGGCGTGTTAAAATCTTTCGTCAGCTTTTAGTTAGGTAGAGTTCTTCTACTAGCGAACTCAACAACCTACAGGTAACGTTACTCGCGTTAAAAAGAAAATTCGGATACATTTTTTTTGTGTCCTTAGTCGATTTATCTCATTGTTTCGTTAAGAGATTTTCTTTTCAATTTTTCGTATTAGGTATTTTGTGTGTTTTGTACACAGTTTGCTACACGATTTTTATTGAAAAATAAAAGTAATGTTTGTGATTACTTGACATCAGAGAAATAAAACTCGATTTTATTTTAAATATTATTTCAAGTTTCAATAAATTCAAGTAGCAAATGTAGCTATAATAATGTACTGTTATTACTAATTACATATTATCACTACATAGTATAAAACAATGTCGCTTTCCGCCGTCTGTGTGTTTGTATGCTTAGATCTTTAAAATTACGCAAAAGGTTTTGATGGGGCTTTTTTTATTAGATAGAGTTATCAAGAGCAAGGTTTATATGTACATTAAAAACATCAAATTTAACGCCTCTCATATAGATGAAGCTGCACTGACCTTCAGTCCTTAGCGTATATTCTACCTAAAAAAAAAAAAAAAAAAAAAAAATTTAACGCGTGCGAAGTCGCGGACTAAAACTAGTAAGCTATAATACAACATTTGCAAAATAGTTCACGCTTAAAGTGCTTTGCGTTATAATAATAATAACAAGAGATTTAAGGTGGTGGAAGTGGGAGGGTCATCCTGCCGGTCCTGTTGGGGGGTGCCAAGCCCTATTACTGAGGCTCGGTTGTCTGTCCCTCCATTTGTCACAGGGCTGTATCTTTCTAGCGTAGCCCTTTCATTTGTATGACTTAACTATGTATAAAAATAACAAACAGTAAACATAAAGTACACTAAGGAACTAAAAATATAAAAAAATTTTGAAAAATTTGAATTTTGTTCATAAATACATTTAGAATAAAAGATAAGAAACAGTGTGTAATCTCCGACTTGTCACTAGTTTTCCCTTTAAGAACTAACATGATATTATGAAGAGAAAGGCTCGTATGAGACGTAAATACAGTAGAGCACTCTTAAAGTTTTTTACTCCTTTAAATCGGTTATTTTTTGGCTATATATATTTATGTATGTACCTACTTCAAAAGGGGTATTTAAGACACTATGTATGAATATTACGTCGACTCACTACAAGAACTCATTAGCCGAAAGAAGGTACGTCATGTACTATGTAAAAAAAACCCAGGCCCGACGCAAAAAGCATGTATACCAAGATTTTCATAATTATCAGTTATGACATATATGGCTATCTATTCTATTTTTATAATCAATGGCAATCATACAAATATTGCATAACATTTCTTTATGAAAAAAATAACATTTTTAACGAATTTAAGTTAATTTTAAAGTTGCGTTTTTTAAATATATATTCCTCTAGTTTGGAATACTGCTTCATCTTGGCTAGGTTATTGCTTTTTGTTAATTGTTAAAAAAATACATGTGTAAAGAATTCATAAACCGCGCGGGTCTTCGCTGGATCAGTGTGGCCGGTTATGGCCTAATCCTCTCAATAGTGTTTGTTTAATAGTTGATAATAATCTAAAAAATAAGATATACATACATCACAACACAGCACAATAATGTTACACAAATAAATCTCTAATAATATTGCTCCTTTATTAATGATATAGCAATATTTGCATAATAGCCATCGATTTTGAAAAAAAAATATATGTACTTATGTTTAGTAGTTGATAATAATCTAAAAAATAAGATATACATACATCACAACACAGCACAATAATGTTACACAAATAAATCTCTAATAATATTGCTCCTTTATTAATGATATAGCAATATTTGCATAATAGCCATCGATTTTGAAAAAAAAAATATATGTATGTTTAATAGTTGATAATAATCTAAAAAATGATATATAAATTTTTTGCGCCGGGCCTGGGTCATATAATATGACGGACCTTCTTTACAAAACTTTGAGAAATACTTTTTTTATTTTTCATTAATTACACTATATTATATTGTTACCGATAAATAATGGATTTTCAAAGTTTCGTAAATCTCGGTAAATGAGTTCCTGCAAGTAAGCCGACGTATTCCATTATTATCGGTTCTATTATTATTGCTGCGGAACTTATCCACTTTTTTTCCAGTACAAAAGTAAACAGGTAAAAGAATAAAGTTTTATAGTTATAAGCTGCTACACATACGTAACCGTCTCCTAGTTGAAACTCCTTCCCGATCTTTATCTGCAAACCGGAGATTTTCACGTAATAATGTAATTTCAACACAAAGAAACAACAAAAGAAGCCGCAATAACCGTATTATATTTCCAGAAGTTTCCATATAATTAACAAATCCCAATCAGGTACAGATTCGCGTATTCACCAAACTTGGAGGCCCATGAGAAAGAGACGAAAAACTTTCGGTATTCACCAGAGAGGGACGGGTATATGCGTTGAGGGTTGCCACTACATGGGTCTGACATAATGATATATTAATTTCTGTCGCGAGCTCCCATTGTTTTGGTAGGTATTTAACGTGACGCATGGTCATTACGTTTTCATAGTTCCATAAAGGCTTGGATTTCAATGGCGTCTGCTTCGTTGTCATTTAGCGCTGCGTTTAATGATCGAGTAGAGCATGTGATAGATTGGTGTGGAGGCTGGAAACAAAATGGCGGCGAATAAAACGTTCCTTTTTTAAATATTCGCATTTCGAAAAGCTACCGTTATTAAATAAGGTCTTTTGGTAATATGTAATGTCTTTTAGCGTGCGAAGTAGCTTGAATTGAAAAAATTGAAATAGTTAGAATGAATGCCTTTAGTAAATTGACGGATTAATAATTTAATATTTAATTTTACTAAGACGTAGTATGACGCTACATACATGCAGCCGCAGTGGGCCGGCACGACCGGGGAGGTACCTCTCGCTTACACTAGACCGGCGTAAAGAGACAGCTGTGCTGTCGCGTTTCTTGCGATGTATTAAAAATTGTCTTTTGGAAAATTTTATAGACTTATATTTGGTAGATACTAATTAATTATACCTAGTCATTTATATGTAAATACGTGAAGCGAAAACTTTAGGAGCATTTTTACGAAAATTGCGCAGACGGAGGAATATGAAATTTGGTACACTTTTAGTTTACGTGTAAGAGAAGTGCAGAACGCTAATATATTTTAATTATAATATTCATAAAGTACTTTAATTTAATAAATAAAACTTTACACACACTACCACGCATTTGACACATTAATATATAAAGATACACGTAATTATCGATGAAATTTCTGTGTCTTTTGCGTAGGTCTTTTGCAAATGTTGAAAATTCTACATAAATTGTTGTACAATGTCATAATATGTCATAATAGAATATTTAGTTTTTAATTATCTTAAAGTTTCATTTAGACCGAATATCGATCTTCGCGGGTTCACTAGTAATTTTTAAAATGTCGTGTCATCAATTTTGAAAAATTAAAATTGCCTTAATACTTATTATTCCACTCTTCCTTTGTGTATGTTGTATATTCTTAACTGCTATCGATATATTATCAAAGGCTTTGATATCAATATCTCTGGTGGCGGCGTCATTAATGTGCTTCATTAAAGGTAGACATGTATGTCGAGGAACACGTGCAAACCCTGGCTTATCCGCTCGCCCCAAAAAGGCGCTGGTAGCCTTGTATATTAATTGAGTAAACTAATATTATCTTAGTGATTATGAGGCTGATGATGATGATAACTTCTTTTTATACTATAGGGGGCAATAGAGCAGTTGGAGCCATTTTCATTACTACCGTTGTCCATAGATATATTCATAGAGGTTATACAGATGCGTTGCCCTGCTTCCTCCTTCGTCCTTCTTGGGCCACGGGATACTTACACACAAGAAAGGCGACAGCACAGCTATCACTTTACGCCGATATCGTGTAAGCGTAATAAAAATAGCTTATGGTTCTATTTTTTTAAGCTCCAGCTGTAGATGTGTAAAATAACAAAACGAAGGAAGTAAAAGTTAATGTAAATTGATAAAAATTTCATACGTTTCAAAATGACTCAAAACAGTTGAATAAATTAAAAAAATAGGTTTCGCAGGCAAACTGGCTCTTTTTTTGATAATGTATTTTTATTATTCATTAATTATTGACATCATAGACTTACCCATTGTAGGTGCGTACAAATACTCCATACTTGATAGAATTTTACATTTATTTTAGTTTTATCTGAAAATAATGCACTTAATGTATATCCTTAGATCACATAAATATTTTGAATTTATGTTAAATGGCATTGTTTAATTACATAATAATAATGACAATAAAAATAAATTTAGAACATTATAAAATAATTTGCGCTGATCGTTGCCCCTTAGCTCGTAGAACCTAACAATTCGTAGTATACGTAGTTCGTAGCAATTAGATACTGTAGCTTTGTTAAATAGCTGTAATAAAAAATAAAAATAAAACTTTTTGAATTATAGAATTTTGTTATACAGATATGTGCTTTATCACCCAAATTCGATGAGTAGTTTAAGAACGAGTGATAAACATATTCTCTGTTTGTTTCTCGTTCTCACACTCTACAATTTTTCACATTACATCACTATTTATTTTTAAGAAGATTGTGTCGCGGTAATAAAAATGATTTAGACGTTTCACACGGGCTATGTAAAATAACAATTATCAATTTTATATATTTCGGCAAAGACAATATTTTTTCACCTGTAGAGCGCTTGACTTTATATATCCAGCGTCACGTATAGGTATAACATATTACATATCATATGCTAAAAACTGCCTTAAAGCAAGAAAGAAAGAAAGAAATTTTTATTTGGTCGAATATGAATTGGTACAAAATATGTTTCACATATTAGTTTCCATCGTATTCTGTAACATATTTTAGAAACATATACCAACATTCATACTTATTTTACAAGTATTTTCACTCTTAAACCTTACCCTCCTTTTAACGCAGTTGGTTAAAATACCACCACATGCGACAAACAAAAGCGATGTAAACCTACGTATCTTATATACACCTACTTTTTCTCTATTTCATTCAGTTATATACTTCGTTATTTTCCTATTCACTTTGAGACTAGACCACAGTAGGTAAACAAAGTTTGCTAATTTCTTCGCTGCAACCGCTTTACGTTTTCGGGCTCCGCTTGAAGCGCTTTCACAATGCGAAGCTGTGAATCCAAATTAAAAACGTATCAATAAACACACGTCCCGCGAACATTTTCTGTCGAGTCACTTTTTAATTAGCATGTTTCTCTTTGTGGCTGCAAATTAGCCTGATGCGAGCAAAACGCGGCACAAACGACCTCTTTTCCTAGAATTAACAAATTGCTCCTCCTCTTATGTAACTATTTTGTTTTTGCTGTCATTTTGAATCGTATCACTGAGGGGGAATTATGACAGTTTGCTAGAAATACTCCCTTTTATAGACTACTAGCTTTTACCAGCAGCTGCGCTCTCGTAGTTATTTTTTTAAATTAAAGTATTCCTTTCGAATACTTCTAAGAATGTGTCTACAAAGTTTTATCGTGATTGGTTAAGTAAGTTGAGTAGTTTCGGCGTGAAAGCGGAAAAAAAACAAAGAAATATTCACATTTATAATATTAAAAGGATTTAAAAATAGTGATATTGATAAATAATATTGTCAACAACATTTTGAATAATATTTTTATGTATAATGTTACTGCAAAAGCATATAGCGTATATTGGTAAATCTTAAATTTTAATATTAATTTTAGGTTTTACTAATAGTGGCTGGATAATGTCTGGAAAATGGACTAAAATCATAAATATTATCTTAATTATCTATTTATGTAGTCCATCAAAATCTTTTATAATAGGTATTTTAATGACCATAAGACATTTTTATAACATTATCTATCATTACGTTTTAATATTTATTATTAATTAATAAATATGTTAATAATAATAACATTTAAATTGTCATTGATTCTATTGCACAGGGATAGGCGAGTAGGTCTAATGATACCCTTCCCCTCCTTGGAGACGTTCGTGTTTCGCAAAATGTTTGTTTGATATAGTTGCAGTTGTATCACCGGTTTTTTTTATCGAAAATAAAATTAAAATATTTAATAATTGTTTTAATAAAACGTGTATTGTATGTGTGTAACATACAGTTCACGTTTTGTATTACTTCCTGAACTACTTACTTCACAAAATATACAGATATTATAGATAATTAACAGTTATAATAGAATAAAACATACGTCCAATATAGATTTACATTAAATACATTAATGTATAGGTAAATTAAAAATGTTAGGAGTTGAACAACTGACGTATATGATAATATCGATAGTGACTAAAAAGATACACCAACACTAAAATGAAAAAATTTCGAAAATTTAAAAAAAGAATAAAAACATCCATAAAAAATTAGAAGGTTCCAAACTTAAATCACAGTTCAGTTTTCGGTTTATTTTCATAGAGAACGCGCCTTTGTCAGCGTTTTTCCAATTAGCATGGCTCCTGTGTGGCCGAGAATTAGCCCCCGCGCGGTTTAAAGTTGTCTTTTTCGCTCTGCTCAAAGGCCGACTTTAAAGGTCGCAGTGCAATACTGAAAAAAAATCATCAAATTGTTTTCTATTATTTGCAAAGATCCAAAGAGTAAGCCCACAAAAGGAAGAGTTTCTTATTTCAATTTTTAATGATAATGAGACTTGATGGACTTTTTGAGATCATCATCATTGGGCAAAATAAATAATTAGGTACTTGTCACCACATTACAAAAAAAAATAAATATACAATCGCAAATTAATAAAGTTCCAAATATCTGTGGTTCCTGAACCCTGAAAACGCAACTAAACAGCACTACGAAATGTCATTACTTTTAAATAGTTGTTTCAAGGTTCACAAGGAATGAAACGGGGACTTGTTTCTGATGAGTCTCTTTTCTGACAAACAAGCAGTCGACTATTGGCACTCATAACAATAACTTATACCTAACTTTCACCTCCAAGACTATTTTATCAAGAAACAGATCTAAGTCTTCGTGCCCTAAGTTTGTGCTAAAGGATTGGAACACCTAAATGTTGCATATATCTCAGTTTGAATGAAAACCCACATGAAACATGCATTACAATTCCTTACCCAATTAACGTAATACCAACATCAGCGCACAAACCACAATGTGGCACATTGTGATCAAATGGGAGTATTCAAAGATGTCTGAAGGAAATGACGTAGGGGTTGTAACGAGCTGATTTGAGTGTGGCGCATGCACTGCCGTATTTGCTAACAAAAGACTTGCATTATACTGATTTTCAAAAGAAAAATACGGGGTTAGGTCTAATGTAGGTTGGCAATAGATGTTTGTGGCATTGTCGTGACGTATAAAGGATAATTCAGTTTGTTTTATGTAATTAGCTAGGAGCTGACTTTGTTTGCATGTTATTGTTTAAATTTTAATGTTGGTGCCATTTTTAGGTTAATAAATACCATTGTTTTAAATGACATGGATTTCTTTTTAATTTTGAACCTTTTCTATTTGTGGAATTGGCAGGTAAAAAAGAAGAAAATTGCATCTGGATTGCGATTAGGAATGTTTGTGGGCGTTTGTTATCATTAAGGCTGCCATCTGCGTATTTGTATTCTATACCCATAGACCATATATACCCATGTATACCCATTTTTCAATTCTTGTAACAAAACATTGTGAAAAAATAAAATTGTTATTCCATTTATAAAAGAAAGAACTAAAATATGTAGGTATACTAATAAATATTGTGTTATATTAAAATATTTTAACCAGATATATATTTGTTATACAATTGTATACGAAAATAAGTAAAAGTACAGTTACAGTAATGCCCATTTCAAGAACATAATATGCTGCATATTAATAAAAGTATATTTTTATTTCAACATTTGTATATAGTTACAAGAGTGTACTCATAAAATATGTTATTACAGATTAACGTATCGGCGCTGTGCTGAAAGCATCAAGAATTAAAAGGCTTTTAATGACAGGCGAAGCCTCCACGGGGACGGCGGTAACGAACAAACAGGAAAAAAACTTTAAAACACTCAGTACAGAGTGAGGTATTATAAAACTATGTACTTATATTTTATAGATTCTTTGTTTCTTTATATACCTGTAAATAACGAGGAAGAGATTCTTAGTTTGCTTGTAGAGGGTAATCTTCTCGAATACTAATCTAATCGTGAAAATTCTTTAATTAAGAGAAAGCTACACTATTCAGGATACTAACGTAGATTATATTTTATAATGATGTAATATTTTTTTAGGCCCTTCCCGAAGTTTCATATCTACATAACCAAATTGTAAAGCAGTCAGTTTTAAATGATCATCGCAAAATTAAAATAAAATTGATTTTTAAACAAGTATCTTGGGATATTTTTGCGTAGTAAGCTCTGTTGTTTTATTTAATCGTTTGGTTCATATCACAGATTAAAAATGACAATATTATTTTAACCATGCTATTTTAAGTGAAAGCAAATTGCGTAATAGTTGCATAAAATTTTTGCCACAATCGAATAGTAATTGCAACATCTTGCATATCGCCATCCATCTGAGTGCTGCGCGCTTAAAACCATAGATGGTTTATCCGAGCGGCACGAAACAACCGGCGCTGAGTCGATGGTTGCCGATTGTGATAATGTGCTCGAGTTTTAAGAATCGCAATTGCAAGTGCATTACATATAATTAACGACTTTTTGAAAATAAACCTGGAAAAAATATTTTTGAAATAAAAATTGTTTCTTTTTTTGTTTTGATGTTTTTATTTTCATGTCTATCTTCATTATTGTTTATGCTTTATTTATGTTGTAGATAGATACGTTTGAGTTAGATTTATGGATTTAGGATGGGATATTGCTGTGACTAGCCCGTCTCTAGTCTAGATAATGAACAGCAATCACTTTTGAAATGTTTGAAGTGACTGAATTTAAACAGTGATAGTGACGACGCCTAACATACAAAAGCAAGCTAGGGCCCTGCCTATTACCAAAATACTACAACACTTAAATTTCAAGTGAAACAAGCGAGCCAAAAATTTCCCGCGCTAACTAAAACTACCGCGTTCCTTTTTCAAATCCTCCCTTTTACACACACCCAACGAATAGAGATAATAAAACAACATTAGAGTTTCGTAATCATCCTAATTGACACATCGACACCCCACGTGACGGGAGGGGGCACACAATCGGGGAAAAAGTGGCAATTCCCGGCCTCTCAATGTTGCCAGTATTACGCTAATTAAGGTGTCAACAATATCACAGATATTGTTACAGCGGTATTGCGTTTGGGTTCCGTGAAATAGTTTTCCCAAAAATCTTACCGAGTTTGTACCTACGGCAAAGATACAGATAAAAAATTCAAGAATCGCGATTGGTTTGTAAAAGAAAATTAATTTTTTATGACCACAAGACTCGCAGGACTATGAAGATCTTTTACACATCAAGAGAGCTCTATGACGAGGAGCACCTCAACTCAACATCTTTCACATTCCTTAAAATGATATTGGAAGGAATGAACACGGCAAACATTTACGTTAAAATGCTTAACAGTTAAACAATTATTAGAATGATGTACAATTCAAAAATGGCCCATGGAGGGAGGAGGGGGGGGGGCAACGCATCTGTGTATAAACTATGCGGATGTCTATGGGCGTCGGTGGACATGAAAATGGCTCCAATTGCTCGTGTACTATAAAAAAAAATTAAATTAAATGTTACTTTGTCAGTTTGCAATTTTCTTTCCGCATTTATTTTATTTGTAATATATATTGGTTTTATAAAAAGAAAACACAAAATAATCTACCTGATTCTATTTTTGGGGTAAAACCAATATACGGAACCAATAACAATCACAGCCTTTTTTCAGACATTCTTCGTTAGCGCCGCAATGAAAAGAATTCTAATTGGTAATTAGCAGCCGCTGAAACTCATTGATGTGGATGTGCCTGTGAGTGTGAGGATGTGCTTGTGAGTGTGAGGATGTGCTTGTGAGTGTGGCGACGAGCGGCGGCTCATGCGGCTGAACGACTCACATAATATGTTCGAGTGCTGGTGCAGTTTTATCATTAGCACGTAGTTGCAAGTTTTGAGGGTAGATTGATGTTTGCTACAATCGATTTTAATGATTGCATAATTAGTGAACTTTTGTTGAGAGGTTGGTTTTATTAAATTGTCAACAAGAAATTACGTCTAAAGATAATCCTGCGTTCATTGTTCGCTCCAAAGCTAACAGAAGAAGAAGATTATTTTTTTAGCAGTAAATTGTTCTAATAGCCCATAAGAAAAAAGTTTCTTGACTGACACTTTGAGAACAGAGACATTTAAAAAAAAAGGATTTGAGGATTTGATGTTTTGAGGCAACAGATTTTGAGGTCATTTTTGTTATAAACGATGCCATTTTTTTAATATGGCCAACCACTCGTCCGACCAGTCACCCGACCAGAAGCCAGTCACAGGATTTGTTGCCCAATTAGTCGCTCGATCGGTTGTCCAACCAGTCGTCAGGCCAGTCAGTCACTTCTGACTTGATCCACCACCAGCAGCCTGACGATACGAAGCCCATCAGAATAATCCCACTGATCACCTAAAAACCCTTCTTGTTTTATATAAATATTATGTAAATAACACAAAACATTCCCTGAAAAAAACAAATTACACATTTATAACGTTGCCAAGATTAGGCTCTAAGTCGGCCATTAACAGTTTAGCTAAGACTATGCAAATACTAATCGCTGCCTGGAAGCCGTTACGTACTACTTCGATTTACTACTATACGAAATAAAAGTGTTTTCAGTGTAAAAACACACAAAACATTACATCCTACTACTAATATTGGTTTTATGCAGCTAGCTCATACTACATATGTTAAAGTACTTAGAATTATAATACATATTAATTATAAAATGAGAGATAACATAAGCGGCACGACCGGGGAAGTACCTCTCGCTTACACGGTCGTTGGCTGGTTGGAGGTGGGAGGAAAAAGGAGGGCAGTGCATCTGTAAAGCCGCTATGCGTCGGTAGTCATGAAAATGGCTCCGACTGCTTGTACGCCCCCTCCTCCTATACCATAAAAAAATAAATGTATTCTAAAAATATTGTTATATGTAGAATTATAAAATAATATATAAATATTACATATTATGTACCTATATAAATATTAAGTATTGTAGAAATAGAACAAAATAATGGATATTCCTCAAATAACACCCAGACATTAGTGGAAGCAATGATTATAATAGAATCTCAATCCTTATAACTTATAATCTTAGTTTAATCCTAGGATTTCGTTAATAAGATTAGACAAATCTTATTATATGTATAACAATTTTTCCCCCTCATTTTTGTCCCAGTGATTTTGGGGTTATCTACACATACAAATTCGGTACCT
>LUGF01046408.1:12621-30459 GCA_001625245.1 Calycopis cecrops | reverse complement strand
TAAAATAATTAAAAAATTAGGAGAAAAATTAGGTACATAAAGGCCCAATTCGGCTGTATGCGTGCGTGTAGCCAAATCGGAGTGGCACCACCAGGGAGGTACCTCTCGCTTACACGGCCGTTGGCCCATGGCGGTGGGAGGAAAAAAGAGGGCAGTGCATCTGTTTATATAAAATGGCTCCGACTGCTTGTGTGCCCCCTCCTCCCCCCTATACCATAAAAAATAAATGTATTCTAAAAATAGTTTTATATGTAGAGTTATAAAATAATATATAAATATTACATATTATGTAGTACCTATATAAGTATTAAGTAATGTAGAAATAGAACAAATTATTGGATATTCCTTAATTAACATCCAGACATATTAGTAGAAGCAATGATTATAATGAAATCTCAATACTTATAACTTATAATCTTAGTTTGATCTTAGAATTTCGTTAGTAATTAATAAGAATAGACAACACTTTTGTCCCTGTCGTTTTTGTCCCAGTGATTTTGGCGATATCTACACATACAAAATCGGTACCTAATAGTTTATGTTTTTTAAGAGCTCCAGTAGTAGATGTGTAGAAACAACTGTCTTGTGAAGTAATATACTATTTAACATAATATATAAATGAATGCTCATTATTATTGAATAAAATTGCTCACATTATTGAATGCTCTCAAATGTTTCTCCACAGAAACTTTCACCTGCAACCAAAAGTGTCAATTATTTTTAACCCTCGACTTGTTAAAATGTTAAATGAATCAAAAACATTCAGATTACTAATTGGGCATCATAGACCCTCCACTGTTCCCTAATATGTTTAGGGTAATACAGACCCCACAAAGGAATCTATCAGGACAGTGGTAGCAGATGGCCTGAGTCTTTGGACTACAAAGACGTGTCCAAACTCGGTCCAATTTATTTACAATCAAGACATGCGACATGTACCGTATTTATTTATAACGAGCTCACATCTTGTAGTTACAGTTGGCTTGAAAAGTTAGATAATTTAGTTTAGGTATAGTTTTTATCACATACTAGCTTTCGCTCTCAGCTTCGCCCGCGTGGATATCGGACTTCAAAAATGGAATTATTATATATTTTAACCTTCCTCTTGAATAACTCTATCGATTAAGAAACCCCATAAAAATCTGTTGCGTCATTTTAAAGACACAGACACATAGTAAGAGGTAGTGCCACGCGGTATGCTTCCATGCAGCCGAATTGGGCCGGCACGACCGGGAAGGTACCTCTCGCTTACACGAGACCGGCGTGAAGTGACAGCTGTGCTGTCGCGTTTCGTGCGGTGTGTAAGTAACCGGTGGCCCATGGAGGTAGGAGGAGAAAGGGGGGCAGCGCATCTGTATAGTCTCTATGCAGATGTCTATGGGCGTCGGTAGTCATGAAAATGACTACAACTGCTCGTTTGCCCCCCAATAGCATAAAAAAAAAAAAAATAGACGACGGAAAGCTACTTTGTTTGATGCTACGTAGTGATGAGGCAAATGTTCAGTTTAATCTTAGTTGTAACTATATCTTTATCGTCATTTTTCACGAATGAGTCAGAAGATACTATTTTTTAAGCACATGCAAATTACAATTTTAATAAATTTATTAGCAATCCAAAATTTAGTTTTTTAATCTATAAGTAATCAATTTGTCCATGATTATTCATCTGTTACCTAACATACCTAATTTTGCGCTTGATTATCTTATACATAAGTGATTTGCAGACAGTTAAACAATGATTCTTATAAAATATATCCTGTAAATATTGAACAAAAGCTGATAATGTAGACAGCATTGAGAATTAGTACCTATATTATTCTCAAACGGATTTTCCTATTTTAAAAGTATATTTCTTTTACGTATTTCTTTAAAGAACACGACGATTAGAAGACAAAGATTGACCTACCTCCTATTTACCTTTGCCCCATTCGCACTCACACATAATAAAATGTAACTGACCAAAACCTTTACCGAACCGTCCACTAATTTGTCATAAATCATAAAAAAACCCTCGCGTGATCGATGGTATCTAAAACTCAAACATCAACACATTATATCATTACCTATTTGTCAACCAACCCTTCGGCAATGTTGACAAAACTATATTACCGAAAATTTGATAATATTGTACCCAAAACGCTCTTTTTTGTTAGCACGCCCGTAGCTTGAACGGTCTAGTTTTAACCCCAAAATGAACGAGGGGCACGAAACTTGTAATTCTGGTTTTTTTCACCCCAAAATTTTATGTCGCTCGTGTACCTACTAAACGCATTATCATGTGTTATATTAATGTGATATTAATTTTAATGTTTAATTTTATTTTTATTCGTTTTAAATAATTATATAAAAGTATTTATACAAGCAACGGTACCATGGTAATAATATCATAGCTGTGCGAAGTTATGTAAGTTTTAATGTAAATAATATTTAGGTAATTATGTAAATTAGAAGGCGAACAGTATTTATAGCTATAAGTATTATTTGTCTTTCTATAGACATTATTTCTATAAACACAGTTTGTTTTTTATAATAATTATAAGTAATTTATTTTAGTACTAGCTGTTACCCGCGGCTTTATTCACATAGTAGAAAAAAAGACTATGACACTATTCAGTCCTTCAACTATCTCCATACTAAATATCGTATCGATCCGATGATCCGATTTGATGTGAAAGAAGGACAAAGAAACAAAGAAACAAAAAAAACCCATTAAAATCTGTTGCGCAATTTTAAAGAGCTAAGCATACAGACACACATACGGCGGAAAGCGACCTCTTTTATACTATGTAGTAATTACAATGAATATATTTCTTAGACTGTATTATTTTCAGAACTGTAAATACTGTTTATTTTTACAAATCGGAAGAAGTCGGAGAATAAATAAACTCGTCGAATAAAAAGTTGTTTTCTTTACTATCTATTTGCGGACTCTGTTCCCTTCAATGGTTTAATTTTTATAAATTTCCCAGTTCGTATATGAAAAATTACCAAACTATTCAGTATCAAGATATTGTTTTTATGGTATTGGGGGGGCAAGCGAGCAGTCGGGCTGTTCATGACTACCAACGCCCATAGACATCCCCATAGAATAGAGATGCGCTGCCATCCTTTCTCCACCCACCTCCATAGGCCACCGGCTACTTACATACCGCACGTGTATAATGTATAGACTTACATAATTATAAAATTTTGTATACGTGTTTAGAATCCTAAATTATCATCATATTCAAATATCATCCAATTCCAACAATATCACTTATTCTTCTGATTGATAGATATGATCCGTTTTCTTGAAGTCTGCTAAAACTTAAAAAACACGTGTACTAAATGAAAATGTCTCTTTTATCGAATATCACCATAATCTACGTCCAATCAGTTTACAATATTTACGAATTATTACCTTCCAAACATAGATTATACTGCTACAATAAACCATATAAAAGAGACGCATGAATGGCAAATCCTTTTTAGCAAAAAAGTTTCAAAAGGCGAAGAAGAAACTCGGAAATGGCATATTCCAATTTCGACACATGGAACGTTATTAAAAATTCAAAATTAGAAAACTGTAAAACAATAGGCAACATTCGTTCGCAGACGTAGGCCCGTAGTCCGACTACAGAACAATGGTGACCCATTGTTCGCGTCCATTTTAAATGAACAAAATGGCGGTGTTCCGAATTCAAACGAACAAACTCGGATCTGAAACAATGCGGCACGGACTAATTCTTGAAGGGTTATGTATGCTATTGGTCAAACACACCCCTCGCTTTTCATATATATAGGGGCGATTTAATTATTACAGCATAAGAGAGCACATATTAATGCTTTATATTGACTATATTTTACAAAGTTTTTAAGTAGACAGTACCAACTTGAAACTAAAATACATTAGGTAGTTCATAATTTCCAGAATACATTAGGTAGTTCATAATTTCTAGAATACATTAGGTAGTTTTTATAATTTCCAGGTAATACGGAGGAGATAATTCAGCATACATAACGAATAAAGTGGTCTCTGTCCCCTCGTAAACTAAGACATTTCTGAACAATGACTTAGACTATATTATTATAGTACGAGGTAATGCCACATTGCATGCATGCATGTAGCCGCCGAATTGGGCCGACACGACCTCTCACTTGTACACGAAACCGGCCTAAACTGACAGCTATGCTGTCGCGTTTCGTGCGGTGTGTAAGTAGCCGGTGGCCCATGGAATCAAGAGAAGAATGGGGGCAGCACATCTGTATAGTCTCTATGCGGATGTCTATTGGCGTGGGTAGTCATGATAATGACACCGACTGCTCGTTTGCACCCACCCCCTGTACCATAAAAAAAAGACAAATATTATGCAACTTTTGTTGATAGAGATCTCCCTCCTAATAGGCGCCTGTATAGTTTTCACAACCTACTAGATATACAATATTGATATCGACCTTGATATGGGGCTCGAGGTTATAAGCGACATTTGTGAAATTTAAAAAACAATAGGTATGGCCACGAGCCGCTTTATCAGTTCCGACTATACCATCAATTAGCTAGTCGATACTTAGCGTTTTACTCACATACATGCTTTATATTATACTTGTTGTTTGACGTGAGAAATGCATTTACACCGCATAGGCACACTCTTGATGGGTAGTCGACAAGATTTTTTTTTGGTATAGGGGGGCTAAGGAGCAATCGGAGCCATTTTCATGACTACCGACGCCCGCTGCCCTCCTTTCTCCTCCCACGCGACAGCACAGCTGTCACTTTACGCCGGTCCCGTGTACGCAAGAGATAGCTCCCTCGTGCCGGCCCAACTCGGCTACATGCAAGTATGCAGTGTGGCACTACCTCTTACTTGTAGTGAGGATTCTGACTGGCTACTTACTTAGGTACTAACACTTCTAACAGTAACTTTAATAGCTTCCTAGGAACCTTAGAAAGGTTTTAGAAAGCCTTAAGAAAATTTAAACATTTTATACCTGCTAATGCTTAAAAAAATATCAATCATTACTTCTTAGAAGCTGACAATATAACATATATTGTTTTAATTATTTACTCAATTTAATAATGACGATATTCTCTGAATTACAAGAGATTAGACGGATCAGAGATTAGATTAGGTTCTATTTTATTTTCTCTGCTTTCGTAGTAATAGTTTTTAAAATGTACATAATTCATTATTTTCGTTTATTACATAAGTAATTCTTAGACGCTCAGATTTTCTTGAGATAAGATTTTGCCATTGTTCTTTTCCTTGTTCTCATTTGAAATCTCAGACAATCTTAAGAATTTCGTCTTCCCACTAAACCACTAGTTTACGTTACGTTAAGTTTGTTTAAAGAACCTACATCAAACTGATGATAAAATTCGCCCGTCGCATATAAAGGTGTTGTTTTAATTACATTATCTGGCGGGCACACGCGTACCCTTCTCACTGGAAGACATTCAAATAATAGTCTAGAGAAAAGTGGTGTTCGTACAATGTGGCAACGAGTAAAACATGTTTTGCGATTCTAGGCTGTAGGCTGTGGTGATTGGGGTGAGAGTTATGTGTATTTTTTTTGTTTGGGTGTGAGTTTAGGGGTGTACGTTTGATTATGTTCGACTGTCGCGAGTGTGATGTGACGTAAGTTTCTTTGTTTAATTATATAGATGATGTACGCGTAAACACTATTTTGGTTTGTTATATAATTTATAGGTATATATAAAAGCAAGCTTCAACATGGTCGCTTATTAAATAACTATGCTAAAGTTTGAAATTTATAAAAAGGTTTGAAAAAAATATTTATTTATTTATTAAAATAATGAATTACTCACCAAGGTGGAAAAAACGTTTAGAGTTAAAAAAATTAAATATTAGATTCAATAAGGTATCAATACTTTGTTGTATGCCATAAAAATATCTTACTACTTTTTTGTAAACCGTGCTGTGCATCTGTGAAAAAAGCTGGCAGCTCTTATATCCTTACCCAAACCGAAAATCTGATAAGCTTTAAGAAAGTTTGCGAAAAAATTATCAGAGTTTATTAGCACTCGTGCTTTGGTGTTACACACTTACCTACCTGTATATAATAAACGTCTTTAGGTATTTACAATAAAGATGCCTATTAGCAATTTTGTCTATCTATGAAAAAAAATGCCAACTCTTAAATTTTTACCTGTACAAAAAATAAGTCTCAGGTAAATTTACAAAATTTTAAATGTAACGAGATGGGGGCCGAATGTTAAAACACCGTAACTCCGTAAGTCGGTAACATTATACCCGTACATTAGGGCGAAGTGATAGCGTCACATTTGTTGGATTAATTCATCATCCGAATTGCCGTGGCCAGACTGATGGGCCGGAACCGCCCGCCCCCACCAGGGGCCGCCCTGCGTATGTTTTAAAATCACCGCTACGTTTTAATGGTGTTTATAATTCGTAGAAGTTATTGTGCATATTTTACATACTCAAAATTCTATAGTCTCTAAATCATTCTGGCTAGATCTATCGTTTAAGAAAGAGTATTTTTTTGTATTCTTTGGTCTTTTGTAAACGAGAGCTTTAGCTAGAATAATTTAGAGGCAGCAAATCCAGCCAAGTTGAAAAGTATACTTATACCAACCACAATCTACAATTTTCTAATTCACTTTTTTTCAGTATGTTATACTCGTAACAACATTTACTAAAATGATAATGTTATATCGAAACTGTATTTTATGTAATTTAAATGAATAAAAAGTGGAAATAGTGGAAAAAAGTATATTATTTAATCAAGACAGTAATAGTCGGAAGTAAATATAATAAGAATTTCCATCACAAAGCAACAATACTTTCCACGGCTATGCTACATTTATTAAGCTTATCAGTTACGTCTTTAAACAAAAAAATATCCTATTCTTATCATTACAACCGTTTCTCTGTATTTTTTTATATGTACTTGCATAAATTAAAAATGTGTGACGGTTTATTAATTTTAGCTAAATAAATGTTATTATTTTTACTAATACGTAATATACTTAATTTCAGGCTGTGAATCTTTGAGGTAATTTTCTTGATTTAGTTTAATATTCTGAAGTTCCATTGGACTCAGATTCTTCGGAATTAGGATCCATGAGCAAACATACCAGACTCATGATCACAAGCTTGGTGTGCTGAAACCATACGAAGTTTATGATCATGTGTGGTATTGTAATATCTACTTATGTAAATAAAAACTAATAGTGATATAAACACGATTCTTTTATTTTTAATCATAATCATATTAAGTCCATTAGGTACCTACTGTTTTACTGATTATCAATTATTTAAAAAAAATCATATTTTTGTACACAAAATAATTTTCAAAGCGTAAATTTTGTGTCTGTCGGTTTTTTACGGGATAAGGGGGGCCAATGAGCAGTCGGAGGCATTTTCATGCCTACCGACTCCCTTAGACGTCCACATAGAGGATATACAGATGCGCTGCCCTCCTTTCTCCTACCACCTCCATGGGCCACCGGCTACTTACACAGCACGAAAAGCGACAGGTGTTATTTTACGCCAGTCTCGTGTGAGCGAGAGGTACCTACCCGGTCGTGCCGGTTCAATTCCATGCAGCATGGCACTACCTCTTACTACAATATCCCTAACATCCTGACAATAAATGTGAAAGAACCCGATGAAGCGAGCTTCAACTCGATCATGATCATTTTTATTGCATTAGAAAGATCTGAGAACACCCACCGAATCATATCATCCATTATTTGGTAACGTTACAGAGGTCCATAATATTTTTATCGCGCAAGCACACATAAATAATGTATGCGCGTTCCAAAAACTTGGGGACCCAAGTAAAACATAAAACTTAGTCAAAGGGCAAATCAGCGCTTGTAGCGCTAAGTTGCGCGAGCGCCCATTGCCCTTCGCGCCCCGAATTAACCCCCTCTCCCCCTCCACACGCCGCCCCACCCCACAGGACAGCGAAGGATAAATGGGAGGGCTGGCTCTTCTGGTTAAGTGTAGATTTTCCGAATGCGGTGTTGATGATGGTCGAGTAGTGCGAGACAAATTTTCATCGATATGTTTAATCTGCAAATAAAATTTTTGTAATTTATTTTGAGTAGTTTAATATTATTATTTAATCTAAAACAGTTATGAGGAAGATTAAGAGCGTTATACATATAATGTATCTGTATCGACATTTCATTCTAAAGTCTTGTTTATACGAGCTTACGAAATATGTACCTATGGGTAAAAATAGTTCCATATTACCTATGTGATGTTTTATTTATCTTCATACAGCGAAATTGTGAAAGTTTTCATTACACTAGTTATGGTCATGTAGAAGTTTTTTAACTTCCCTTTGTAACATTATTTTTTATTAGTACCTATATACTTTGTTAGTACCTATAATAATATATCGATAGGTAAGCAGAGTAAATCTGAAATTAATGAGAAACGCGATGGTAGAATTGACACTAATTATACGAACATATTAAGAAGATTTATGAAAAAGATATTAAAAAGCAGTACCATTACAAAGTATTGTAGCTGAAAAGGTTGATCTCTGGAAACCTCGGTTACATAATAACAGCTACATGACTCTAGTGTGTTTAATGTGCAATTTGTGATAGTTCTGAACACACATTATGGGAAAACGATGGATTAAAGAAGGAACCCGGAATTATTAATTCTATGGTATTAAATATTCATATTTATTAATAATTTTGATCCAGTATTTTATTCTTCAAACACACAAAGAATTGGAATATTCTTATCGATAGACAGCAACGCTAAGGGGTACAACACTAGACACACAATTTCTCTAGACCGTTGGACAGCGGGGTTGTAAATACTCGTGTAAAATAATTGTCCACGTTCCCTCCCTGAAAAGCTTTTGTGTTACATATTTCTTTGTTATTTACCTCGCACTTTCCGCTACCTGCAGATGCACTTAAATACTAGAAGGTGTCTTTGTTATGTACGAATCTGTTTCGTGTGTTATTTTTTTTTAAAGCACCATCGATATGTTTTATCCTTTAATAATAGAGATTGTGCTTAATCGATATAAAATATCGATAGCATAGTGTTGTTATATGTATTTAATAAAACTTGTTTTATTTTTAAAGGAAAATGTTTAGTTTATGCAAGAAAATTCGGAGTAGTGAGCAAACAAGGATTTTTTTCAGACCTAAACTTGTGCTGTAGAAACAAAGAGAAGATGTTTTTATGACATGCATTCTCGTCGAATGTCAAGACTTCGAGAAGTAGGTTTTAGGGTTGAAAAGGAGCCGAATTTCGCTCAAAACACCAAACCGGTAAGTGGGTAGGTATTCTTTGAGACCCGAAAATCGTGGACCGTTTTGGGATCAGCCCGCTGATGGTGTTATTCGGTGTTTGGGTTATTGTTTTGCAATCAAAGACTGTTTTATTGCATTTCCTCAAATGAAAGACTAATAAATTTTATGGGAGACCCCACGGACAGAAATGAAATTATGAAAATGTATATAGGTATAGACTATTATTAATATTATTATCTAACTAGCTTCCGCCCGCGGCTTCTCCCGCGTGGATTTCGGACTTCAAAAATTATTCAAAATTTTAACTTATTATGTTATTCTGATATGAAAGCTATATTAATGTAAAGTTTCATGAAAATCCGTCCAGTAGGTTCGGAGATTAGCCCGAACAAACGGAAAAACAGACAAACAAAAAAAATAAAAATCATAGAAAAGTGTTCTCTTACTATTTTAAAATCGCCCCCAATTAGTTTTTCGTAAATATATTCAATGTACAGACACTAAAATTTTACTGTTTTATTATATGTATAGATTTGAAAATCTCTTAGAGGTTTCTATATCCGGCTATTCCAGGATGAAAAACGAAATAGTACCTCACCCCAGCGAGACGCACTATGTCGTCAGGCGAGACCGATTTTTCAATGTAATAAATCAATGTCTTAATAATTTAGTTCAGTTTGATTTAAACTTTCATCCTCCCATTGAGCTTTGCACTGAGATAGGCTGCAGACAGAGCAGGCGTTTATAGCAAAGGAAGAAAAAGAAACAATTAGACAAAGATTGGAGAAAATAATACATACCTACCTAGAATAGAAGAGAGATAGAGAGTTTGGAATATAATGTAATGTATTTTGCTATCAAGGTCCATCTGGCGATACCGACGTGTTACCGATTATATTAAATAATATCCAATATATATTATTGTACTGATATCTCTAGCTCCATCTACATATGCCACAAGGCAACGCCATTTTTTTATCGTAAACGCCTTCTCGTAATTGTAAAAGCTCTTGGCGTATTGCGTAGAAGTGTAAGTGTAATGGGTGAGCGTTTAAGTGCGTTATGGGTTCTAATCACGAGTTGTAGGAGTTGATTGCGAGCGCAAATGAGTAGCGCCGCCGACCGCTACCTGGCGGCGGGCGCGGCGGACACTGAGGTGGTAAAACGCGGGGTTCGGGGGTCAATATGTACAAGAAGGTTTTCTTGCTGTTTCATCATCGTCATCGTCATATTATCATCATCATCCTCCTCCTCATCATCATCAACATAGTCATCATTATCATCGTCATCATCATCATCATCATGGCCTTTATCTCCATCCTCATCGTGAAAATGAAATGAAATTATATATAACGTATTGCTTAGAACAGAGAGGTAACGTCACTCACATAATTACGTCGCAAAGTGAATCTGTTTGCGTCAGTCTTTACTGCATGCGTACCTATATTATTTTTGTGTAAAGTGACGCTTCACATCAATTCGACCAAAAAATGTGACAAAAAGTGCCTCTTAATGGTCACCTCACACATGGCTTGATTTAGAAGGGAAACTGGGAAACTTAAGCCTAAGTCCTAACTTGATTCGGACTTCTAGTTTTAGCTTTCTTTTCTATCCTTGTGGATAAATTGGTAGCGGTAAGAGAGTTTTAGCATACTTTCCTTCTGGCTATCTCCGACTATTTTGTGTTGGAATTATAACATCTTAGAGATTATAATTCCAACACAAAATTGAATACTTGAAAAATCGTGTGTGTCAGGTAATTTACGAATCGATACAGATGTTATAGAATTTTCTCGAATGTCAGAATAATTTCAGATGTGAAACATACGTAAGATACATAAGCGCTAAAACATTACTCAGCTGTTACGCTTGACTGGTCACACTCTTTTACCTACTCTTTATTTTTTTATACTTTCAATCATTTGACTGAACTCCCAAAAAAATGAAGACGTTAAACTTAACTTTTCCATCACTAAGTCTACGGCCCTCCTTATTACTAAATGTCTCCCTTTCACCTTCTACTTTCGCTTGGGTAATCTTATTTTAGTGTACTCAACACATATTGGACCCTAGCACCTTTAAATAGGGTCCAAAATACCCGATCCAGGTCCTAGGACTTAAAATGTATTATTACCTTTTATTGTGATCCTCAACACGGATTAACAGAGAGTGCGGTTTTGAATTTTGATTCGGATTCTAACAAATAACTCGGCCATTATAATTAGAGCTCTCGCAGATTACCCGCCGTACAACGCTCGGTTGTGATGTGGAATGCCTGAGGTCATGCGTTCTGGTTATTGCATATTGTATTAAGCTTGGCTTGGACATTTTAGCGGAAATCACCTGATAGTAAGTGACTACGCTCGTTGTTATTTGCAGAGTCAGGTGAGCAAAGTGGTATGAAGCATTGCAGTTGAAATGACCGGAGCGATTTCACGATAGTGTAAGTGGAACTTACGAGCGGTCGATCTTTTGATGACTACCGATCTCCCTATCCTACTAATATAATAAATGCGAAAGTTTGTTAGTTTGTTTGTTACTCCTTTACGCAAAAACTGCTGAACTGATTTTAATGAAGTTTGGCACACACATAGAGGGAAACTTGGATTAACACATAGGATAGTTTTTGTCTAGCTACAGTTGTGTACATAATTTGAACCTATAAGATTGTTTGCACATATGTACATTTGTGGACAATCAGACTGGCGCAGTGGTACAGGGTTCGAATAAGCAGAACATGTTGCGCCTGCGGTCGCGGCTTCGAATCTCAGGTCATGGATGATTATCTATGTATTATATGTATTTCTATAATACAAATCTTAAATATATAAAATTTCTTAAATGTATGAATCAATTAAATATATTGTCCATTGTCTAGTACCTGTAACACAAGTCCTTACGGTACTTAACACGGGGCTAGGCTAACGTAGTGTGAAAATATTATGTTCACATATATTATTATTATGTATTACTATTCATTAATTCATTCACCTGCGCCACCAAACATCCACATCGAGGTACTTACAATAATGATGGATGTATTATGTCTGAAATGAAGATAGCTATTGTTCTACCGGTGCCTTGCCCTCCTTCCGCATTTCCCCTACATAGGCCACCGGAATCACACCTAGCAGGAAATGCGATATCACAGCTGTCACTTTCTACCGGTACGTGAAAGGTCCATGAAGAAGTTTCCCTCCGTCCGTCCGTCCAACCGTCGTGAAGAGGCCCTGTCGTGCCGGCCCAATTCGCCTGGATGCATGCATGCAGCGTAGGATCCACGCTGCATGCATGGTCAGTAAACACAAAAGTTTGTACCTACAATAGATAATATTAATACATATTAAACCATAATGATCGGCATATGGTCAAAAACCGGTCGTCAGTACGACCGAATTAAACCAACCCTTCTCAAGCCCTGACCTCTCAACCCCTTCCTGCAGCCAACCCTGCGCGTGCTCGTGGGGTAAAAATGTACATTTCGGTAATAAAACCCGTGTATTGTGGAACTGAATGACCTCACAGACAATGATGTACATAGTCAAATGGTGAAATTATGATGATAATGTTTAGGTAAGTGGAAAGTGTTAGTATTTTATATAAGTACAAGTTAAATTTTGGTAATTTAAGTATCTCATAAGTATTACTTATAGGTACAGTTTTAAGGACCTGGTATATAAATCTATATTTCAATTTCTCTCGATTGAAATCTACATCCGCGGTGATAAGGAATGGATAGGTAAAGAGATGATGTTCGTTTTTTTATTTGCTTTTGAGCCACAAATGGAAAGGAAGCATTTAGCTGAGTTATTTATTTAAAATTTAGATTTTTTGAAGTGAAAAGTTCATAGCCCTTTCGTTAAATATTCACTTTTGTAACATTCGCATGTCTGCCTATTTTATTTTTAATTTCTGACTTAAAATCAATTCTTAGAATAAATCCTTAGATCATGGATCTGTCTTTTACAGAATCTGGCAGGCATTCGCTTTTGTATACTGCGACTTGTTAGTTCAACATGATCTACGTGCATGTGGTAGACATATTATAGAGGTTTTATAATATTGTGGCATGTAAATAAAAAAAATAAACTGGTGGGAGTCGAACCCAACCCAATGCGTTATTCCTGACCACTGCTCTATTTAATACAAAGCCAGAGTACTGGAACAGCAATTAATGTGAACACTGTACTCGTGGGGTGCAGTTGTCTATTCATTTTATATTTTAGCAAGGACCAGTTCTATTATGCTAATACCAGTTTTGCAATACAAAATGGCGAACTGCATTACGCGTCACATGGCAAAAATAACGGTCATCCGTTAAAAAAATTGCTGTCGTTGCACGTCTATGTAAGGATTAGAAAAAAAGATGCAATTTTTTTATCGTCCGGATAGAAAAGATAAGAATAAAGAGAGAGAAAGAGGACCGCAAAACTAGTGTCAAGTCTTCTCGGACTAACTAAAGTTACAGCTAAAGCTGGGCCCCCACCGTTTTCATTTTATTAATATTAATATTTAAGGTTTTTTTGTTACTGTTGCGTGTTAATGTGTTTTTACAAATAATGTTTTTATTTATTCAATTTAGTAATTTACTTACATAAATATTACCTACAAGTAAAGAATATCGGAAATAGTCCTATGAAGTTGAAACAATTATCGAAGATACCTTTTATATCATCACTAGATACATTTTTCACCACAGGAAAATTACCTAAAACAAATATTTTTCACAAAACTTATTTACAAAATATAAAATTGATGAAATTTGAAATGAAATTAAATGAAATGGAAATTATAAATAGTAAGTAATACAGTACATGTTACAGTATGGATGCACACAAAGGCTGCCTTATTAGTTTAGGTACAGCAATTTCTTAAAGGCAAACTTCACTATAGGATAAATTAAAATTACATGGAGGTAGTGCACAGTTGAAAACATATAATTTATATTATGAACCTGTTACATATTTGTTTTCATATATTATATTCTATACATAGTCAATAAAATAAATATATAATTAAAACATAATAAACACTAATAAATACAAAAATATAATATAATCTATAATTATACAAATAAAGTGTATATTAATAATATAAAAATAACTGAGTATATTATACTGAAACATATTATCTTGTAGTTGTTGTTGTTGCTTGTTATTAATTAACAATAAAAATAAGTATATTCGACGCAAGAAAGTATAAACGCTGTAACCCTCAGAAATTCGAAAATACGTTTTTTACACCGTTGGAATCAGATTTTTTTTCCGCGTCCAACGCACCGACTGTCGTTGCTCTAGGGCGAAAAAAAAAATTTGCACAGCGTACAATTTTGGTGATTTTTTAGATATCTCAAACTTTAAAATGTTGTAACCCACCTTAAAACTAGTGTTTTTTGGTGTGAAGGCACTTACACCTATTGATCGATCGTAATCTAAAGTGTGACCATGGTTACTACGTTTATGCGGTACGTAAATAATATATACACTATAGGTTACAACACTTACTAGGTATGTTATAGAAGAAAATTAATCATTTAAATCCTTTCTTGGTTTATAATTTAAATCTTTAGATCAGTAACAGCGTTTTATCTCTCTCTCTCTCTCTTTACATCGTTTGAAAATTTCATCCGTCAATTTGCAAGACAGAAACATGTACAATACAATGTAACAGTTCTGAAGGGTCGTGATTTTATGGGATTTGATGATCTTTTATCTTTTATCTTTTATCTTTTATCTTTTATCTTTTATCTTTTATCTTTTATCTTTTATCTTTTATCTTTTATCTTTTATCTTTTATCTTTTATCTTTTATCTTTTATCTTTTTATCTTTTATCTTTTATCTTTTATCTTTTATCTTTTATCTTTTATCTTTTATCTTTTATCTTAGTAAGTAAGTAGGTAGAAAGATAATATTAGCAATTCATTACAATAAAGTTTGGAAATACAAAAAAGCTTTTCTTATTTTCGGTTCATTCTACAAGTGATACTCTGTCAATGAATGCCGGCACTGCCACGCCACGCCACGCGTGAGCCAGCGTCGTCAAATCAAAGACGAAGCAATAAGGATCCACCGGAGAAAAAATCCTTAGTAGACTAAGGTACCTTAGTTAAACCTTGTTTTCTATAAAACGAGCAGTTGAAGCCATTTATATGAATACACATAATTAAACACACAGTTTATACAGATGCGTCGCCCTCCATCCTCTCCCCTCTTCTACATGGGGCACCGGTTACTCGCACACGATTCCAGCTACATTTTGGAGAGACTGGAGAGAGTTGTCTGGTTTACCTGTAATGCAGCAATGGCGCTACCTCTTCAATAGTAATATTTTTTCTTTATATCGCACTCGATATAAAGAAAAAATATTCCTATTATTTACTAGCTACTATTATTTACTTACTATTACTAGTTATTTACTAGCTGCGCCCCGCGGTTTCACCCGCGTAAATTTCGATCCCGTGGAAAATAGAAAATCAACCCACGACATCCCTTAGGAACATTTTTTCGGGATAAAAACTATCCTATATGTTAAATCAAGTTGCCCTCTATGTATGTGCCAAATTTCATCAAAAACAAACAAATAAACAAACAAACAAATTTTCGAATTTATAATAATTAATATTATAATTCTAATAATCCTATTAAAGGATACCAATGTATTTTTTATAGTATAAGACGGCAAACGAACAATCGAAGCCATTTACATGACTACCGACGCACATAGACATCCGCATAGAGCTCCTTCCTCCTCTTTCCGTAATGAGCCACCGGCTACAAAAGTGCACCTACTAAAAATTGTGAATACATTAGTTACCTACTCAAAAAGTAACTGAAGACTAGCTAGGACTAATAATTTTGACAATGGACATCCTTTAAAAAAATAAAATAACCTTGTTCCAGAATTCCTAATGTAACTTATTAAAACACGGACCGTGCAACCCTAACCCTTGTCCGGCCGGAGGGGTGTGGCCTAAGGGCTGTCCATTGGTCAACATGACACAATACAACCCCCGTAGGGTGGTCGAAACTATCGATCTTTCATTCCTAATGAACGCCAAAAACTTTGCGATAATGGGGAAATCTTTGCAATATTTTAGGACCATTTGCTATGAAAGTTTGTTTGCAAGTTCAAATGCAAAGTTGATAAGACTTATCTGATAAGATTTTGCTGAGCCGATTTATATGTAACTTGGCATATGAATTGACTGCCCTTGATATGTCATGGCAATACACCACAACACCAACAGAAATGCAAGGTCCAAATAATGATCAAATCTAAAAACTTCATTTTTTCAACCGCACTGCTAATAGTTATCATTGATGCAACGCAGTGAAAGCGGATTTAGATTATATCATTATTAATGTTTTTATGTTTAATTAATACTTAATTATGTAAATAAATTATTTAATAAATAATAATCACTATTATTATTTTATTTTTACCTATTAATGGTAATAATAAATAAGTAATATGTCATAAATTTATGATTAACAGCTAGAGCATTAACAGCTAAGCTAGATCCGCATAGACGTTAGACGTAGCAGAATACTATAATGCAACGGTAATTAAAATTGACCTATTTGGTACCTTGTGGAATTTAGGTACTTAAATTTTATTACATACTAAGTACTTGTACCTAGTTATTTAAAACTTTTTAAATTTAGAAGGATTTCTTAGCGACAGCTTCATAGGCTTGAGAACAAAATTCAAACAGTTAATAGGTTGTCAAAAAGGTTAGAGCATTTTCGTAATTTCATGTCGACAGTTGAGTTTTTGCAACTCGTTACTAGATGGCGCTACAATTTACTCTGAGCTAATAATGCTTATTCATCATCGTGTGTTTATATCTTATTTTAAAAAATATAATTTAACTTGGTATAGTATGAATTATTAATCTAATCAATCAATATAGAAGTTGTAGCTATTTAAGAACATGATTTGAATTTATTAGTTTTATATTTCTCGCAAACAGATGGCGCTAATAACCAATAGCAAAGACTTGTACTAACACTATGCAATGTCCACCTAAACTTTTATCGCACTGTAGACAAATGAGCTGTCGAGCATTTGATGGTAATATCGTTCGCATCATATCAATAAATGCTGCATGCTTGTTTGCAGCCGAATTGGGCCGGCACGATCGGGGAGGTACCTCTCGATAACATGAGACACGAGTAAAGTGACAGCTGTGCTGTCGCGTTTCGTGCGGTGTAAGTAGGTGGTGTTGGTAGGAGGAGAAAGGTGGGCAGCGCACCTGTACCTTTAATGCGGATGTACCTATATGGACGTCAGTAACCATGAAAATGGCTCCGACTGCTCGTTGGCCCCCCTATAACATACCAACTCGATGATGTATATTTTGTATGGTATACCCGGCCATCAGAAACCTGAAATCATGTCACATTATGACGCTCTTACGAGAGCAAGATGTAGGTACTTCCCCTGCCTGATCAAATGGAGAATAATGGAGCAATAATACCTCTTACAAGGTTCGTAGCTGTCACTTTACCTAAATATTTTGTTAGAGACTCCTTGTGTGCGAGGGCTCGATTCCACTGACACGCTGCAACAACATTGTCTCCCAATA
>LUGF01046408.1:0-10190 GCA_001625245.1 Calycopis cecrops | reverse complement strand
AGACGGCAAACGAACAATCGAAGCCATTTACATGACTACCGACGCACATAGACATCCGCATAGAGCTCCTTCCTCCTCTTTCCGTAATGAGCCACCGGCTACAAAAGTGCACCTACTTAAAATTGTGAATACATAAGTTACCTACTCAAAAAGTAACTGGAGACTTAGCTAGGACTAATAATTTTGACAATGGACATTCTTAAAAAAAATAAAATAACATTGTTCCAGAATTCCTAATGTAACTTATTAAAACACGGAACGTGCAACCCTAACCCTTGTCCGGCCGGAGGGGTGTGGCCTAAGGGCTGTCCATTGGTCAACATAACACAATACAACCCCCGTAGGGTGGTCGAAACTATCGATCTTTCATTCCCAATGAACGCCAAAAACTTTGCGATAATGGAGAAATCTTTGCAATATTTTAGAACTATTTGCTATGAAAGTTTGTTGCAAGTTCAAATGCAAAGTTACTAAGACTTATCTGATAATATTGTGCTGAGTGGATTTATATGTACGTGTATATTTTATGTTAAGCACACACCGACGACTTTTTCGCAATTATGCGCAAAAAAGCATCGTCCCTACTACATCGTTTACGTACCAGCGACAACAGCATCCTAAAGATGATTGCTGCCAGGAACGATTGCACCATCCAGCACCACTGGGTCGAAATTGCCATAGGACGGCGTAAATGATAAGATAATAATAACCCCTACTAACATTAGATAATAGAAACTGTAACTAACAATCTGTGGATCACAAACTCTGAAGTAAACTTTTATTTATCATTATTTATTTATATGTAACTTTGCATATGAATTGACTTCTCTTGATATGTCACGGGGATACACCACAACACCAACAGAAATGCAAGGTCCAAATAAACAAGTCAAGTCTAAAACAACAAGTCAAGGTCAAGTCTAAAAACTACATTTTTCAACCGCACTAATCTAACGCTAATCGTATCTTTGATGCAACGCAATCAAATCGGATTTGGATTATATCATTATTAATGATTAATATTTTTTATGTTTAATTAATAATTAATTTATATATACCAAGCCCATTACGTGTCTCTTTGTTGGGCCAAGGCCTCCCCCCTTTTTTTCCATTTTTCTCTGTTTAGAGCTGCATCACGGCAATCAGGTATACGTCGAGTTCATCTCGCCATCTCCTTTTTGGTCTGCCGCCTCGCCTCTTTGAGTCTGGGTTCCATAAAGTGGCAATTTTTGCCCAAGACTCGTAGGTCTGCGACAGACATGTCCAGTCCAGCTACATTTGAGCTCTGCGGCTTTGAGACCCACATCAGCGATTTTAGCGCGGGAGCGCAGTTCGGTGTTTCGGATTCTGTCCAATAACTTGACACCTAAAAGACCGCTCCACAATTTGACAAACCTTAATTATCTAAATAAATTATTTAATGATTAATAATAATTATTATTTTTTATGACAGTTTCATAATATATATATTTACCTATTAATGGTAATAATAAATAATATGTCATAAATTTATTATTAACAGCTAGAGCATTTACAGCTAAGCTAGATCCGCATAGACGTTAGACGTAGCAGATAGAATACTATAATGCAATCGTAATTAAAATTGACCTATTTGGTACCCTAACTTGTGGAATGTAGGTACTTAAATTTTATTATTAGTGATTTAAAACTTTTTAAATTTAGCAGGGTTTCTTAACGGCAGCTTCATAAGCTTGACAATAAATGTCAAACAGTTAATCGGTAGCTAAAAATATCTATACACTAAAATATACTAAAATTGTAGTCATCGTATTTAATTTAATATTAGAGCATTTGCGTAATTTCATGTCAACAGTTAAGTTTTTGCGACTCGTTACTAGATGGCGCTACACTTACTCTGAGCTAATGCACAATGTGTTAAATTGTTTGTTCATTATGTGTGTTTGTTTTTTTATAAAAATGTAATTTAACTTAGTATATGAATTATGAATCTGATTAATCAATATACAAGTTAAATAAGAACATGATTTAAATTTATAAGTTTATATTTCTCGCAAACAGATGGCGCTGATAACCAACGTCAAAGATGCACTATGCAATGTCCACCTAAACTTAAAAACTAAAAAAACCTTTTATCACACTGGAGACAAATGAGCTGTCGAGCATTTGATGGTAAGTATCGATGTGCATAGACATTCGCATCATATCTATAAATGCTGCATGCTTGCTTGCAGCCGAATTGGGTCAGCACGACCGGGAGGTACCTCTCGCTTACACGAGACCGGTGTAAAGTGACAACTGTACTGTCGCATTTCGTGCAGTGTGTATAAAGCCGGTGGCCCATGGAGGTAGGAGCAGAAAGGTGGGCAGCGCATCTGTATAGCCTTTATGCGGATGTCTATGGACGTCGGTAATCATAAAAAAGGACTCCGACTGGTCGTTTGCCCCCCTATACCATACCAACTCGATGATGTATATTTTGTATGGTGTACCAGGCCATCAGAAACCTAAAATCCACACGAACATTACGCATAGATGTCACAATGAGACGCTCACAGGAGAGCAAGATATACTTTCCCTGGCTGCTCAATTGGACAATAATGGAGCAATAATACCTCTTACAAGCTTCGTAGCTGTCACTTTACGTAAATATTTTGTAAAGAGACTCCTTGTGTTCGAGGTCTCGATTCCACTGACGTGCTGCTGCTCCCAATATGATGTCACAGGTTCTTACTTATTAGATCGTCTTCCTATAAGATAGAAAGTGTAGAACTTACTATATTTCTTATCGGACAAAAAGTTTGAGTGGAAAGGCTGTTTTTGCTCAACTACGTCAAAAAACGGTAATGTTATCTCTATGTTCGATTCGATTTGTTATGTTATTGAGGCAATATAATTATACAGCTCATTGAGACAATTGATCTATACAAAGTCGGCAATATTATATGCATAAACTTTGTATTCCCTCTTCCCTTTTCCCTCCTTCATGGGCCAGCGGATACTTACATGCGAAACACGTAATCACAGCTGTCACTTTATGCCGGTATCGAGTAAGGGCTGTAATGCTATATCTAACTTACATTTACTCAATGGGATCAATAGAGGTGGTTGCTCAACGATTACCACGTCAGACACGTCCATCCCCCAACGGGCCATCGGCTACTCACATACCGCACAAAACGCGACAGCATAACCTGCAATGCCGTGGTACAGCAACAGAATCTAGTACACTTCAGTGTAATCTAGTACATCTAGTAGACTTCAGTCGCATGTCTTTCTTGACCCCATACCGGCCGATATTCGTAATGGCGACAGCACACGCGCTACTTTTAGCGTCGGCGATCACGATTTAGCGACTGCTCCGATGCTCGATTAGTGGTGAGACGGCGATTGCGATCGCCGTGAAAAATCACTCTGCTATTCATAAACAGCGATCACTGTAATAATCGGGATAAGACTTGTTATAAAAGATACATGTTTACTGTAAAGGAAATTGGGATGTAGACAAGTGACCTTCAAAACGCGATATGAAATATCGTGATCACCGCTTGGCGCGGCGCTAAAGTAAGAAGTGATTTAAAGAGCGATTAAATCACTGCTACTATTCACTGTGATTTTCTGCTATTCAAATATCACTCTTAAGCATATCTCTATGCTCGATACGTAACACTAGCAGTTACTTTGCGACACAGTAGACGCGTTCGGCGTTTTTAAATGTGTGCTAGGAAGGTCCTGGTCGTCGCTCGGTCTCGCTCGGGTCGGTCGTTGCATTCAGCTTGTAAAAAGCGTCTAAATCGCAAATCGCCGCTACTAGAAGCAGCATGTGTGCGCTAGGTCTAACCCGCACGAAACGCGCCATTATAGCCATCTGCAATGCGATGAAACAACAGCATCTATTACATCCATTACACGAATAATCAGATCCAGTTAATTCATTAACCGGCACTGCAATGCGACAGCGAGACGAGTCCTGTTTGTTATTAAATATTCGTGTGGTCACGGGCGGGCGGCGCTGGGCGGATTTGGGCGGAACTTTGTACATTACCGTAATTCATGCAATTAGTGGGACAGAATGTGTCTCGCAAGAATCGTAAATATTGTGGGTGGTAAAATAAAAATACATGGTTGTGGGTTGTTGAAGTGGTTTCTCGTGGTTCGATTTGTTCAGTCGGGCTTCAGTACGCTTCACTGTAGAAGCGTTGTCCTACTGTAAGAGCGTTGTCCTACTGTGGAAGCGTTACCCTACTGTAGAAGTGTTGTCCTACTGTAGAAGTGTTGTCCTACTGTAGAAGTGTTGTCCTACTGCAGAAGTGTTGTCCTACTGAGGAAGTGTTGTCCTACTACAGAAGTGTTTTCCTATTGAGGAAGCGTTGTCCTACTGTAGAAGCAGTGTTTTACAAGAAGCATTGTTCTACTGTAGAAGCGTTGTCCTACTGCAGAAACTTTGTCCTAAGGCATAAGCGTTATCCTACTGCAGAAGCGTTGTTCTTCTGTAGAAGGGTTGCCCCACTTTATAAGCGTTTTCCGACTATAGTAGCTTTGTCGTACTGTAGAAGCGTCGTCCTACTACAGAAGCGTTGTCCTACTGCAGAAACTTTGTCCTAAGGCATAAGCGTTATCCTACTGCAGAAGCGTTGTTCCTCTGTAGAAGCGTTGCCCCACTTTATAAGCGTTTTCCGACTATAGTAGCTTTGTCGCGTTGTTCCTCTGTAGAAGCGTTGCCCCACTTTATAAGCGTTTTCCGACTATAGTAGCTTTGTCGTACTGTAGAAGCGTCGTCCTACTACAGAAGCGTTGTCCTACTGCAGAAACTTCGTCCTAAGGCATAAGCGTTATCCTACTGTAGAAGCGTTGTTCTTCTGTAGAAGCGTTGTCCTACTGCAGAAACTTTGTTCTAAGGCATTTAAGTATTATCCTACTGCAGAAGTGTTGTTCTTCTGTAGAAGCGTTGCCCCACTTTATAAGCGTTTTCCGACTATAGTAGGTAGCTTTGTCGTACTGTAGAAGCGTTATCGTACTGTAGAAGCGTTGTCCTACTACAGAAGCGCCTGCTGCAGGAGCTTTGTCATACTGAGTGATTGTGCTATTATAGATCCTTTCTCTTACTTTCTTTAATACTGATTTGTTGTACATGTCTGTACATATGTTTTCCTGTTTTGTCTCATACCTTTAAAGGGCCGTATACGCCCTACGAAATACATAAGTAAGTATAGCCAGTACATTAAGCATAAGTAAACTATGAGAAATTTACTAAGCAGTCACGAAATTTTGTAATATTCCGTATTATAATGTCACGAGGTGTAGTAGCATAGCCCTTCATAAGGCTAGTGAAAAATTTTCACTTCTTAAAATTTTATTGAGCGAAAAAGAAAAAGGAACCCGGAACCTTATTATTTTCCGTGGAGCATGAAGATCACTATACCACGGGGCTTGTGTTGTCTAATTGGAATAAGAGAGATAAAACTTCGTTCTTTTTTTGATATTGGTATTTGGTCGACGATAAACGATGGTGGCCGTGCTCCCCCGTGCGCCGAAGAAACGCCTCCTGCGCCTGATTTTTTTTTATTGTACAGTGGGGCAAACGAGCAGTTGTAGCCATTTTCATGACTACCGACTCCCATAGACATCTGCATAAAGACAATACAGATGCGCTGCCCCCCTTTCTCCTCCCTCCTCCATGGGCCACCGGCTACTTACACACCGCACGAAACGCGACAGCACAGCTGTCACTTCACGCCGGATTTCTCTCCGGTCGTATCGGACTGTCGTCCCATCGGAACCTGAGATTGAAGGAATAAAGAAAGCACTTGTATCTTAAATACACTCAAGAGTCTATATAAGAATCCAATCCAATAAGATATCCAAAAAACTACGTAAAAAGTATTCTAATGCAAGCATTATAATACCTACTTCTTACGTAGTTTTTTGGATTTTATAGAGATGGCCGCCGTCTATGAGGCTAGGAAAACTACTGAAACTCTTATCTCTTATAAGAAAATTGTCTTATTAGGACAATCGAACAGCTACCGTGATCCAATAATAATGTTAATAAAACGCGTTCTATAATCATCTCATAAGGCTTCGACTGCTTGTTTGTCACCTTTATACTATAAATAAATGGCTCTACCTCGTGCAAAATAATTGATCATTATCAGATATAATTTGTAGGAATGAAAAAAAAATGCTGGCATGCAGCCGAATTAGTCCGGCACGACCAGGGAAGTACCTCTCGCTTACACGAGACTGGCGTAAAGTGACAGCTCGGCTGTCGCGTTTTGTACGGTGTGTAAGTAGCCAGTGGCCCATGGAGGTAGGAGGAGAAAGGAGGGTAGCGCATATGTGTAGCCTATATGCGGATGTCTATGGACACTGGTAGTCTTGAAAATGGCTCCGACTGCTCGTTTGCTCCCCTATACCAGAAAAAGAAGAAGAAAGAACTCATTGCCTCAATATAAGGTGGTAACAATGGAGAACTTATGTCAGAGATTTGCTTCTGTGTGAAAAGGTTACACCACAGTAATATAGACAGTGGCGACATCTAATACCGACATAACTATACATAGTTAAACTGCCATCTTGTGGAACCTTAAAGAACTTCGACGTTATGTCCAATGATTCATCTCAAAATCAATAATAGTAAAATATTCTTTTTGTCAACCAAGTTATGTCACTATTATTGTGTGAACCAAGTAAATAATTTTAAATCTAGGTAATTATGCACTCTATTGTACACCGTATTGCATATCGATATTAAATTATAGTGGGCCTCTCCCATAGCCAGTGGCGTGCTATGGGGAGGCCTATGTCGAAGGCTGGATTGCAATAGACTGATGTTGATAAATAATAATCATCATCATTCAGCTTATTGTAATCCACTTTTATTATTATTTAATAATAGTTATAATAATTGGATGTAATGATAGTGTGTAAATTTAAAGTCAACAAATCAACCTATTTGGCTACAAGTAGTAATAGAAATACTTACCATAGTCAATTTTTAAATATTAAATAATAATTCACATTATGTTTTTATTAAATAATGCCTAGATACGTCTTAGAAAGTTTGAAATAACTTTTTTTATTAATATGAGACTTTCGGTCGTTTAATTTAACTACTCCACACTAGATGGCGCTTATCATCTAAGCAACATTACAATAATATCACTGTCTGGCCCCGTATCTACATAGTTTTAATGTTGACCGCTGCTACTATTATTTAGTTGGTGTATATTATCTTAATGTTATTAATTTTATATTAATTTGTTACAATATTATAATATTAATTATTAAATATTAAAAAAAACCTTTATTTTTTATAATGATTTTTGTTAAAAACCAATTAACCTTAAGCCAAACATAAATAACATGTAAGTAGGTATTTTTATTTTATTTTGATTGCTGAATATTTTTTATAAGACCTCTAGTGGCTATAACAACTTGTAGCGCAGCTTGGTGTATGCAAATGTTAGGACTGAAGTCTGAATTTTAATACTAATTCGGTAGGTACTTAATATATAAAAACAGTTGTTAGTGAATATTTAACTAAGAATTTATTTAATTTTACAAAACACCTCCGATGCAGGTGTTTTGTAAAAAAAAAAAGTTGATATATGTAGAAATAGAATATTCTTTTTTCTCGTATAAGGTTTATTTTATTTAGATTTAATTTAGAAATAATGAAAATATTAATCTTTGTCATGACTATTCTATTTAGTTTTAGTCGCTTTAAAGCCTAATTTTAACGCACGTAATCGCGCAAATTCGTTGCACGCTCACACTATCCCCCGTAATGGTACATGTCCTCACAAACAGCACGAAAAGCGAGCGATAGCCGTAACTTCACGTCTGTATCTGATCGAGAGGTACCCGCTCGTGGTAGCCCAGCTGCAACGCAGCATAGTACTACTTACTAATGGAAAAGTCCATGCACCGCCCCGTCACTATATATTACTTAATTTACACTTACAGTACCTACCTAGCCATTCTCACGAAGGGACTTTGGTATTGGTTAACACTTTTTACGAAGTCGTAAGTACATTTTTTTTTGTACAATTATTAGGAGTTTATTATTAATAAGGCACTTCGTTTTTTTATACAGTAAGTAGTTACTAGTTAAGCTACATCAAAATTGTGAAGTAATGTTGTGTGTCTGTTTATTGAAAAAAAAAAGTTTTAAGATTACATGGAAGTTTATTCCATCCTTACAATAATCTGGGTTTATGAAAAGTTAGAGATATAAAAATTCGTACTAGATAGGGTACTAATATATAATAATATTATATGTATATCAGTACTCTATCTAGTAATTATTAAGTATTGACTGCGCTCTGCGGTTTCATCACCCGTGAAAATTTCGATCCCGTGAAAATGAAAAATAGATGTTGACCGATTTTCAGACCTACCCTACATGCACACAAAATTACATGAGAATGTTACTTACATACTTTACGCCAGCATCGTGTAAGCGAGAGGTACATACCCGATCGTGCGAGCCCATTTCGGGTACATACAAGCAGCGATTTATCAAATCGATTAAAATATCGAATGAAAATATCGATCAAAATATAGAGGTCCGAATTATCAAATTTCATTCACGAACTACAACAAAACTTGGGAGCTTGAACATGATTTAAGGCGCAAACCTCATGTTATGTTCGGAATGTTGATGTTATAGTTTATATTATTTCTAGTAACAGTAACTTAGACTAGGCAGGATTTGGGGTGTTATTGTAACCTTTAGAATATACCTGGGGTATCAGGGTATATCAGACCCTGTAGATACTTTATCATCATCATCATTTACCTGCTAGCACACAATGCTGCCGAATTGTGCCGGGGGAGGTACCTCTCGCTTACATGAGACCGGCCTAAAGGGATAGCTGTGCTGTCGCGTTTCGTGCGGTGTGTAAGTATAAATGGAGGCGGGAGGAGAAAGGAGGGCATAGTAAGACAGAGGGCATCATGGGCGTATGTAGTCATGAAAATGGCTCCGACTGCTCGGTAATCCCCTGTACCACAAAAAAAATATTATTTTTTTTATAGCGTAGGGGGCTAATGAGTTGTCGGTGAATGATCGCCACGTCATAAGACCAATAAACATTTCGCAGGTCTTTAAGAGGCGATTCAATTACTATAATTAATTAAATAACTGTAATTTTTGAAATAACATGAGAGGTAAAAGATAAACGGAGCTATAGGCCATTATGACCAGTGTCATCCGTATGAATGCAGATTGATCTCGGTGACCACCAATGGTAAACCCATGGGTGAAACGGTGTCTGTAGCTATTAATATTTCACATCATACTATATAGTTTAGTTCACTGCCATAGTGTATGCATACATGCATATCACACAAACGACCTGGAATGTGGTTTTTTTTATGAATCAGTAGGGCAAACGAGCAGTCGTATCCTACCGACGCCTATAGACATAGAGGCTATACAGTTGCGCTGCCCCCTTTTCTCGTCCCACCTCTATGGGCCACCGGCTAGTGACACCGCTAGTAACGCGACAGCACAGTCACTTTACGCCGGTCTCGTGTAAGCGAGAGGTACCTCCCCGCTCGTGCCGGACCAATTCGCCAGCATTGTGTGTCATTAGCATAAAAGGTAAATAGAAAAGGAATAATAATTACCTATTTTTTCTTTCTTTCTTTCTTAATTAACTTAGCTTCCACTATATACTGGAAAGGTAAATAGAACAGGAATAATAATTACCTATTTTTTTTCTTTCTTTCTTTCTTAATTAACTTAACTTCCACAATATACTTCAAAGAGGTGCCATTGCTACATAGCCATATAAATCCCATATTACCTAGTTTCTATATTGTTCACGCAGACTTTTTGTAGTATTGTCGCATTTTGTATGGTTTGTGAAATTCTAGGTCTAATTGAAGGAAGACTACGTCTCTTCGTAATCTTTATGCGGATGTTTATGGGAGTCTATAATGAGCAGTCTCACTCACTCACAGTCAGCCACTGAATGAAACTGCTGATTTTCCTCCTAATCTGATAAAAAAAAAATATCAAACTTACATTTCTGTGCAGAAGCAACATTAGAGTTTTTGGAGGGAAAATCTTAACAGTTCATGATGATAAAAAACCCTTTTTTTCTGAATGATCATGAACTTAAACCAGGCTTTACGTCATATAAGGATTTCAATAAAACAATGTATTTAATTAACAAATCATGGATATTTATTGAAATAAA
>LUGF01046393.1:332911-347994 GCA_001625245.1 Calycopis cecrops | reverse complement strand
TTAGGGCCCCGCCAAGTGCGGGGGTGTGAATTAATGCAGGTGTACTTACTGAATCCGCTAATCTTAAAGGTAATTTTCTTTAGTTGTATGAAACACTGACATTGATTATCTGTATTCTCAAAAACAATCCGACAAGCGAAAAAAACTTTCCGATCGTGACATCTCCATAGAAAAAAAACCGGAACCAGCAGATATGTCCTTGGACTCTAGAGTCCAGATTCCCGTGTAAAACCCCTTCCACACGATACAATTTTACGCCCAATTTGATTGCCGATTGAATTGGGTTCCAATCTGATCGTCCATCCACACGTACACAACTAAATCGCCAATTTTAGTTTTCTTTTGCCATCTCTGCTCAACGGACTTGTTTGTGGCTGATGTGTGTGTGGAAGATGGCTCTTACCAAGAAGCAAAAATTTGGATTGATCTTGGCTCTAACTACATATGTAGATAAAAAAAAGAAAAAAAAGAATATGGACTAAACCATGGTTGTCAAAAAGAAAGCAACTGAGTCATATTAATATAGTTAGAGAGCTGGACAGTGACGATTTTAGAAATTTCATGAGGATGGATCATGACTCCTTTCATGAATTATATAGCTAATAGCTAATGTCTAATATTCAGACACGTCCCAAAACACACAAACAAAATAGGCAGATACAAGGCAAGACAAGACAAGTCAACGCAACCCGCTCTCAAGCCGTTTGCACGGCGACTACGTCAAAAAATTGGCCAATTAGCGTCCACACCATCCAATTTGATTGGGCAATCTCAAATCGGGCGATATCGACCACCCAATGGCCTTCAATTTCATATTTCCGTCCACATGACCCAATTCGATTGTCAATCTAATCAAATTGGGCGTAAAATTGTGTCGTGTGGAAGGGGTTTAATAGCACTATTACAGAATATAAATTAGAATCTATAGTTGTATATTACTTTGCTCTGTGCTATAGTTTATGGTTTCACTCAAACGCTATTGCACAATTTGGGATTTGGATTAGGTTATTTTAAAGTTAGTAATCTTCATATTCGCGAAAGCAGTAAAAGCTGAATTGAAATGGCACAAAGTAAGTTAAACGACATGGCAGGGAAATTTGCAAAAGGCGGTCCGCCTGGATTAAGTGCTGGATTGAAAGTAGCTGCTGTAGTCGGCGCGGCTGCCTATGGAATTTCACAGTCGCTTTTTACTGTAGAAGGTGGTCACCGAGCTATTATGTTTAACAGAATTGGAGGAGTTCAAAAAGAGGTAATGGCTGAAGGTTTACATTTCCGTGTACCGTGGTTCCAATATCCCATTATCTATGACATTCGCTCAAGACCTCGCAAAATATCCTCGCCTACTGGTTCAAAGGACTTGCAAATGGTTAACATTTCTTTGAGAGTTTTATCGCGACCAGACGCCCAACACTTGGCTATTATGTACAGGCAATTAGGCACTGATTATGATGAAAAAGTATTGCCTTCTATCTGCAATGAGGTACTAAAATCAGTTGTTGCCAAATTTAATGCCTCGCAATTAATTACACAGCGTCAACAAGTTTCGTTATTAATCCGAAGAGAATTAGTTGAGAGAGCAGCTGATTTCAACATTATTTTGGATGATGTATCTCTCACTGAATTGAGTTTTGGTAAAGAATATACCGCCGCAGTTGAAGCTAAGCAAGTAGCCCAACAAGAAGCTCAGCGAGCTGCTTTCGTAGTTGAAAGGGCTAAACAAGAACGTCAGCAAAAAATTGTACAGGCCGAGGGTGAAGCTGAGGCTGCTGAGATGTTGGGAAAAGCTATGGGTATGAGCCCAGGTTACCTCAAGCTACGTAAAATCAGGGCCGCTCAAAGTATTTCAAGGATGATTGCTCAGTCACAAAATAGAGTTTTCTTGCCTGGTAACAGCTTGATGATCAACTTGCAAGATCCTTCCTTCGATGATCTTTCAGAAAAGCTTGCAAAGAAGAAGTAACATGAGGCTGAGAAAGAGTATACTGCAAGCCTGGAGTCTGCGTCTACTCTTTCTGGACAAGAAACTTCTGTTCTTATTAGTGGCGCTCCTTCAGTAGCTATTTAACAATTCTATGTATTGTGATGAGTGTATAAATATGAAAACTATCTGTTCAATAAATGCATTTCGTGTTATATAGTTTGTAGGAATCTAGTATGTATGGGAGAAGTTTGAAAATATATTGAAATTATTAAAAAATATCAAGTCTTTTATTTTGCAATTTATATACCTGATTTTATTATATTATAATCATCTTAAATTTGCAGTAATTTGCAGTAAAAGAAGAAACCATTTCTGTAAACTTCATTATAAATTTAATTTGTCAGATTCCTGTCTAAAGATCACCTTGTGAACTTTGGTTGTAAGATTAGTCTGCAATAATTCAGTACAACAATATTTCAATATTTTTGTAATTCAAATGGTTCTATAATGATAATAATTATTACTACTTATATACTACTTATTACTATTACCTACCTACCTATAATTATTGATAAAAGTACTTGAATCTGGTAATGCTAAATCAAGTAATTCATAATTTCTAAACTGATTATATTAAAAATGTATTGCAAGTAGTAAAATGTTATACACTTTGTCTTGTATCGAAAACCAACGTATTTGAATGGTATAATGGTAACTATCATTACAAAATTTAAGAATACTGTCAACTGATTTTTTTAAAGTACAGTGTATGTGTATTAATTAGAAGTGATAACAGAACATGTTCCAACATATTCTTAAACTTTTGATTATTAGAATGTACATCACACAAAAATGGCTTTTCAATCCAACAAAAACTTTGATCCAAATTTTTCCAATCTGTTGAGAAATTTACTGGCCAGATAGGCTATGTTGTATAGCTTATAATCTGGCCAGTAAATCTCTCAACAGATTGACAAAACTTGGATTACGGGCAGGAGCATCTCGCACAGCTAATATAGTATATTATGAAATATGCATTGTCCTCCTTCCAACTTCCCCCTCAATGGTTCACTGTAAATACACTAATAATATATAATCTCATTGATATTTGCAGATATAGGAATTGTCAAATCGTTGTTTGATTAACTACAATACTTTCTCATTCAGATCAGTATGATTCCTCAAAATAATATTTATTTTAATGTTGGTTGGTTTTTTTATTATGGTAAATATAAAAAAAAAAACAGTACTTATTATTTACTAGTTTCCGCCAGAGGCTTCCCCCACGTGAATTTCGGACTTCAAAAATTATTCAAAATTTTAACTTATTATGTTATTCTGATACGAAAGCTATATTAATGTAAAGTTTCATCAAAATCCATCCAGTAGTTTCGGAGATTAGCCCGAACAAACGGACAAACAGACAAACAAAAAAATTAAAAATCATAGAAAAGTGTTCTGTTACTATTTTAAAAACGCCACCAATTAGTTTTTCGCAAATATATTCAATGTACAGAGACTAAAATTTTACTGTTTTATTGTATGTATAGATTGCTTATATTTTTCCAATGTCTGATTTATCTTAAAGAGTATTTTTGTCTATAAAATTAATTAATTTAATAGGTTATAAGCAGAACAAATAAAATATTTAAAAGGATTTTAAACTACATTTATTTTAGTCTAGTCGAGAATGACAAATGGCAATTTTGAACATAGTGATTACAAAGAAAACAATGTTTTTATCACAATATTTTATAGTAATGAATTATTACATGTTTGTATGATGTAGGTAAACTTATTTACATATAAATAACCTCTACATTACTCAATGAATCAGTTTTAAGTTGTTTCACTTCCTCACAGCAGAAGGTTGTGGCAGCCTGTATTTGGCCATTTCAACTTCAGCTTCGAAATAGCTAACATTGTCATAGCAAAAATACTCTGGAACCTTATATGGTCCACTCTTATTAGGATCTACATCAGGTCCTATGGGTCCATTGGCAACGTGAATTACAGCAGAGCTAAGGCCTGGAACATTGGTATCTACACCAGCTGATGCAACAGATGGTGATCCAGTGGGACCTTGATTTCGACTAGCGCTTTCACTGTAATATCTTGGGAGTATACAAAAAGCGTTGACTAATTTAGATCGTACTAACATCGTAATTTTTCTTATTATTCGATAGTCGTTACACAATCAATAAAATCTATGGACAATTGTTATTACCGTAGACAGAAATTCTCTGTCTACGGTTATTACAGTTGACACCTGGTTGACAGTTGACACTTGACAGCTTGACAGCTGTTCTCAAAGGTGTTCTGAGTTCTGATATTTTTTTCGATGATGATGATTACTCTAACAACATGAATGATCTTTTTATTTATTTCTTAAAACCAACAGCGTCATTACAAATATAACGTGGTATCTTAAAGTATTAAGGCAATAATAACAGCACTTTAGCTCAAAATGAATGAATGAAAAATAAAGAACTTAAATATTAAACTTGGAAGTTAGGTATTATGTTTTACAGACAAATGTTATTTTATTTTATTTATTCGGAAAACAAACAGTGATATATAACATATGACATTTAACAAACATGAAACTATACACAAAATAAATGTTTTCACATATAGGTTGCTATGTAGGTATTAAGTTACTCGTCTTATTTAGTTATATTTAAGTATAAATAAAAATAAATAGAATACACTATAATTATTATATAGTATTTAAAAAAAATCTGCTACATCTACTAATCGCTATGATATAACATGTTTTTGAGCCATCAAACCATAAGTTAGCCAAAGTATTTTTGAAATCCCGTGTTGAAGAGGTAAACTAATCTAGCCGCGGAGAAACCATCACATCGTTCTAGCTTTTTGCAGCACGAATGAGGAAAGAGTTTTGCCTGTAGTTACATGAGGTCTGTGGAACATGCAAACTGCCTGCAACAGTAGGGAATCATCGTAGACAGAGAATACAAGGAATCATGTACAATGAGACTATTTTTTTAAATACTTTCAAATCGTCGGCGTAGACAAGAAATTTGGAATGATGAAAACAGGAGGCAATATCATTTATAAAAATATTAAATAGTAATGGATTATTTGGTGAATTTATTTCCATTTATGAACCTTGAAAAAACTCCAGAAGGGACTTTATGCCAGTTCGAGGAGAATCCTTTCGCCATGGGCGTACCGAGGGAGGGGGGCGTGCCGGGGCTGTTGCCTCCCCCCCTAGAATCTCTTAACCTGCTACTTACTATCAGTGAGTACTACTTAAAATTTGATTTGCCCCCCACCCCCCCTGGCTCAGATTTGGATACTAGATTTGCCCCTCCCCCCTGATTCGGAACCTGGGAAAATGGATAAGAAGTAAACCATCGAAACAAGTTGCCGAGAATGCCAACAGTAAGGAGCTTTTGCAACAATATTTGATGATCGATACTATCGAACGCTTTGCGTATTCCGTAAAAATAGCTTCAACTTGTCCCCCAGATTCAATGCTGTCTGTAAGAAAGTCTGTGAAAGATAATAGATTCTGTGCTGATCTGGTATTAAACGATGATGATAATGACGGGTACACGTGAGAATATATTACACGTTCCAATATTTTAGCGAAAAGGCACAATTTTGATATTGGTCTATAGTTCTTATTCTATATTTATCTTATATCTATAGTTATTAATAGTGTAATTAAAATTCGACGCATCTACATAATATAATTGTAACATTAAGGTGCAACATATCTACACAACCACACACCATTCCTGTGCACCACTCGACTAACATTATGATGTTTACACAAGAATCACAAATGTAGTGAATTAGCATTGATATACAACTGGTATACGCTGCAGGTATCTAGTGCATGATGCGAGGTCCCACGTATCAAAAAACTTGGCATCATTTAATTAATATATGCTACAATCACAAATTAGAGCATATAACCAATGCTCTAAGAGACACACATTGCGTCATGCATCCAAACGTGTTATTCGAATATTATTACATATCACATTTCTCAAAATAAATATGTGGTTAATCAAATAAAAATAGTCTTATTTATCCACCATGCACAATTGTATATATAAATGTTGTATAACTCGCGTTCTCAAAGTATTTTCTCAAAGCATATTCTTTATTGTATATACTCTATCTTTACTAATGGCGAATTTGCAGTATAATTAGTTTTGCAAAATGGGACGTCCAACAGCGGTGTACGCCGAGTTCTACGGGACGGAACACGCAACGCAACCCCTGCTACAAGTTCCAAACAGTCAATTTTCGTCACTGATAATATCACTTAAGAGACTAACATTCATTAGCCAGTCGATAGTACTGTTACGTAATATTGTTACTGTTCTAAAAATCAACTATTGATAACGAAATTATCGATAGCTGGGCAACTCTAACCTGCTGATGGCCGAAGAACGCGTGTGCCCAGGCCCTTATCTAACCTAGCTTACGCACCTTTCATTTTTCTCATGAAGTAAACTCCAGTCCAGTTAAGTTTTTGATTTTCCACTGTTTTAATACATTTATAATAATGATATTATCTGTTAGAAAGATAATTCTTATAATTTATATTTGGAAAGATCGAACGTAAATATTTAATAGCCACATGTTATGATTACGTAATAATATTGAGTAATAATACTAAAAGTTTTATACAGATTCATTCGATTTTATTTTTTAAGCTTCCATTATGATATTCATATACATTTTTTGAAGATGAATATTCATTGCATTTATATTTAAGTTTGTTTATTGTTAATAAAATACATTATTAAGAATTATATAAAATTGTTTTTATTCGTATCTTCTTTTTACATGCTAAATATACTCTTTGGTCAGTAATGTGTGTTGCATTATTTAAATTGTCTATGGTTCTTTTTCACGACTGTTTTGGATAGTTTACCTACCTTGCTTATTTCGCCGATTTTTCGGAATAGAAGTGAAAAATGTTAAATAAATTACTGTAAAAGATGTACTTTTGAGTACAATAATGTGTTATGAATGCAGTTAAGTTCAGTTACTTCATTATATTTGAGTAAAACGATTGATCAGCCATTTACATGATTGGTAAGTACAAAAAATTGGTACCTGCTACATTTTTTTGTTTTGCTTTCCTACTACCTTGTGATAGTTCATTCATACAAAAATTAGTGAACTGCGACACTAACTGACTATGGGTTTCATAATTCTATATTGATATATGAGAATTGTAATTAATTATGCACATATCGATGTATATACTAACAATTCTATGTATACTAATGCCGCTATTTTGTGATATTATATTTGTATATAGAGAATCTTATAACCCGACTAACTTAAGAAGCTTTAGTACAGGCTGCGTTCCATTATACGCAGATCTATCTTGTAATATCTATTTTTTGGGATGTAAATAGGTACGTGATCATAATTTTAAGAACTTTAATAACTTTATAATTACATTGTTAGTTCTTGCATTTTTCCACTTGCACTTTTCCTTAGAACGTAAATATTATGAAATGATTAAAAATATTTTACAAGTAGCAAAGTTGTCAATTTTTATCTGAAATGGATCGTGTCAATGCCCCCACCATACAAAAATGCATTTTTACTCTGTGGCGTTATTTTTCATTTTTGTGTTCGAAGTTACTCGTTCCGAAAGATAATCGTTAAGATAATTATACATTATGTTACTAGTGTAATTTTTATCTGAAATATATACAATATGGTGTCGATTGACTAAATAAGATCCAGACTCAAAAATCTAGTTGATTTAATAAGTAGACTGCGAAATGGCGGACGCAGTGCCTGCAAGTGACGTTTTGTGCGAAGCTACTGAATATTTGTCAAAATTGGGCTCTAACTTGCGCGTTCGAACAGAAAACTTAAAAGATAAAAGAATACGCAAAGATAAATTACAAAATGTACACGCAGTAAGGAAAGCAGCTACTAAAGTTCTTTTAATTTGCGAATTGTCAAAAAAGTCAATAGAGAACGTCGAAACCGGCATACAAAAAATATTGGCGCATTTAAGTGCTAGTCAAACATCTGAAGATGGCGGGAAAAGTATAAAAAAGGAGTCTTCGAAATCCGAACAGAGCACTCACTCTGCATATTTTATTTATAACTCACGCAAATTAAAAATTAGAAAAAAGGTAAATTTAAAACATTACATGTCAGTAAATGTAAAAGCTACAGCTTTAAGTGCGGACTTTTACGATAAATATCCAGTCTATCATGATTGTAAACTGTATCGCATGCGAAAAAGAAAAGACAAAGAAAAGGTAAAAGAATTAGAAAATACGATTGATAGAAATGAGGAAAAGAAAACCGATACAATTGTCAGTAACGTTGATGATGGAGATCGCATGTTAAGTACTGTTTCACCAGTTGTAGATAGCAGTGACACAATCAATAATTGTGAAGAATCAAATGCAAAAAAAAAAAGAAAATTATCAAATGCAGAAGAAAATGTTAGTGATATGTTTGATAAAAGAAGTAGTTCACCACTTAGAAAAGACTCAGAAACAACACATAATGATACAATAGGAAATGAGTGCAGTAGCCAAAGCAATGAAAATGACTTAGAAAAAGAAATTCCTGAAAGTCCTAATAAGACTGATAACACATTGTCTGATGACAGAAGTAGTCTACCATTAGAGGTGAATAGTGAACGGGAAAGTAAGAAAAAGCCTAATAAAAACAAATTCAAAAACATTAAAGTTTTCGAAGATAGTTCTGACAGTGACAAAGCAAGTGTTATATCCAATTCAGATAATGATAATTTACATTTAAAAGATAATTCTATTCAAAATTCAACTACAACTGAAAGTGTAGTATGTGAAAACAATGAATCAATAAATAAGGATGGAAATGAAAAACAAAGTGATATAGAAAGTAATAAAATGAAAGTTACTGCAAGTGCAAAAGAATGTAATGAAAACAATAAAAATAGTGATGAGTTGGAAAGTCATTCAGAGATTGAAAATCCTATAAAGAAAAGAAAAATATCAAGTGATAAAACTGATGAAATTAAGAACTCAAATATTCAAAACCCTGTTGAAGAAAGCATAGATCATATTGAGGAAAATGACAAAGACAACAAGGAAAGTGAAAGTAAAGAACAGTCTGATAGGTCATATCATCAAAATGAAAACTCTGAAATAAAAGCTGAAACACGACCATTAATTAAATGTGTAAGCATTAGTAAATTACTTAAAGCTGACAGAAAGTCTATTTTAGAAATAAGTGATAGTGATAATGAAGAAGATAAACACAAGCAGAAAAAGTCTAAATCTTCAAAACATGGAAAAAGCAAACAGGATAAGAAAACGCACAAAATGAAAGAAAAAATTGACAGAAATAAAAAAAGTATGCAAGATGATAATGATGAAGAGTATTGGAAGGAGAAAAGAAAAGAAGTAAAAAACTTTATATCTAAAAAATTCCATATTAAAGTCAAAAGAATGCCAAAATTATCAGAAAAATATCTTGCTGCTCATCATATAGTAAAGGTGATAAACAATGGAAGTGTTGTATGTGAACGTTCAAAAACACTGTCTAATAAAGATTCTATTATGAGTAATGACATAGACACAAATAAAGACAAGGAAACCCAGAAGGCGATCTCTGATATAGATGTTTTTAAAAATGCTTTACTAAATGACTCTGAATCTGATAAATCTGATTCTGAAATGGCAAAAACTAAACAGACAATAGATGAATACCTTAATAATCCAAGATCTGACAATAGTGACGGAAAGATATCAAATAAATCAAAAGGCAAAAAGAACTTATCTGAAAATGATACAGATAAATTAGATGTGTATAACAGCAATAACATAGAAAAGCAGAAAACGCCGGAACCAGAATCCCAAAAAACAAACAGGGATATTGAAACAGATATTGTAAAGTCATCCTTAATGAAGGATTCATCAGATGAAAATTTAGAAAAATCTGATAGTAAAAAAAGAAGAAAAAGTGATAGTATCACACCATCAAAACGAAAACACATAATGGAAAGCATGCATGCCAAAAAGATGCTATTAACATATTCATCTAGTTCTGATACTGAAGATGAACAACTTAGAAATGCGTTAAAAGAAATAAGAAACTCTCTTCTTCAAGATACAATTGAAGAGCCAAAAAAAAGCAATGTTGAGGACACCAGTGAAGAGAAAAAAAAAAGTGATAATAGTGGATCTGATTCTGATGTCAGTGATAATACGAAAAAGGAGTCTAAAAAAAATATAAAAAGTGATGAGACAAAAAGGTGTAAAAATACTGAAACTGAGGAAAATAACCAAAGTGAATCATCTAAAAGTTCAAAACAACACAGAAAAGGAAGTAGAGAAGAAAATTCAAATTCCAGTTCTAAAAAGGTTAGAAGAAAGTGAACAACAACCTGCTTAAATCATAATTTTAAAAAGCAGCTTATCCACTTTTATATAATATTATAATCTAGAAATAATTACTTGTACATAGATAGTGTGTACTCCAAACAATTTTTTGCATTTAGATGCATTTTATTTACACTTATACAAGGTTGTAATAAGCTAGAGGCATTAAATTAAATCACATATAATATAAGTGCAGTTAATCCAAAATTATTAAAAAATAGTTTACCACAAGTATATGAAAATACTTTTTTCAAAAAAGTTAATTAGCGAAAAAATTTAATCATGCTTTGTGCGCTAGCGTGAACCTCCAGCGGCAACCTCGCACGGGGGAATGATCCCGGTGGTCCAAAGGCGGCCGAGCGCTTGATCAGCTGATGATACAGCGTGTACAAAGGGAGAGAGAACCAAAACTATTGCTCCAATTGATCTGATTTTTGTTGTGTAGTCTGGAAATGATACACTAAATAAATGTGGTTTCGTTTAAGGCTTTTATCAACCTTTTATATGAATTTCAAATTAAAAGTGGCTATTCTGTATGTTTATAATGATATAGTAATATGTAGGTATATTGTGTATATTGAATTATTTTGTGAGTTGAGTGTTATTGACTATATAACCCAGTGTTGCTTGTTAATAACATACACACAGTCATAATATGTTGGTAGATTTAATTGCTGATATTAAATAATCTACTCAAATCAGTCTTTTATTTACTAATTGGTAGGTTGGAATTAGAAAGCTAGGGGTTTAATGGACAGTTTCATATTTAGATTAAAAATTAATTACAGATGAGCGACGGAAATGGTAGCAGCAACATTAATTCAGATATTGAAGATCAAATTGACAAAGACATTGATGGGTAAATATTAATTAAAATGGGTATTGTCTAAATATCAAAATAGGTACCATGGGTGTCCAAAAATTGCATGTCTTCTATGCCTGCCAATGAATAAAGAAAACTTGTACATAGTCTGGTATTCCTTAAAAGATAAAAATGAAAAATAGATGCATTTCATTTGGTGATGGGTCAGTGCTTGTCTATTTATTAATAAGTTATTTGTATTTATCTGGGGCAGTCCGTTCTAGGTGAACACTATAACTGGGCATAATATGTAATGTATCATTGAAAAGTAAATTAAAGGCAGGTACATTTTTAATGGTTTTAAAAATGATTTTCACTTCTAAGCTAAATTAAATATTTTTTGCTAACTATAGGAATCTTAATTTAAACATGACATCCGGGCAAATGGGGTTTAATATGATCAATATAATATCATTGAGATATCAAGTATAAAACCTATTTGTTTCTACCAAAATAAAGCAGATATAAGACAAGGTCATGATGAGGTATAATTTTTATCAATTTTCAGTAAAGATACTCATGATACCTTGGAGTCCCTTGGTTTTTTTTCGATTATCTTACTACACTTGGATAAGGGATTACCAAGTGAAATGAGATTCTTTTCATTTACTCTGCATGTAAGGTTGAAATCATTCATTACACAAAATGATCCTGTTTCAAAATAATGTGTATAGTACAATAACAACATACAAAATTTGATTATATTTTCTACCATTGAACTCAAGGGCTTGTAGATTTGTGCTCTTGCAATAGTGTAATTGCTGCATTGCTGTCAAATCAGTTAATGCAACTGGAGTTAGCTATGTGAACCGATGATGTTGTCAGTTGATAGCTTCTGTGGGTTTAGACAGTTAGTGGTTTTGCTTGTCTGGTACAACTGCACTTGACTGATAAAATCTGAAGTAATGAATATGTTGTCGCAATTCGTACTGTTCCCGACAGTCCAGACGGCCCATTGGATTAACGGATTGAACAGATGCAAGTTGCTGGCTTGCCCTTTTGAGTAATAATAAAGTCTTCTAATGTATAATTTCATTGTTGATAATTCCTTTTTTTAGTAATGAATTATGTAGTAGTTTCTTTTTTATAGTAAGTAAGGATTGTTATATTCAATTGGAATAATGGATATCGACTCTTGATTTGGTGATTGATTGGTGATTTGATTGGAAGCAGCCTAAAGACATTCATTTTTTGAAGTATAGGGCCAAAGTACCAGTGAAGTGCTTTACAGACTACCGAACCCCCTTATAAACATTCGTATCTAGGTTTTGCGATGCGTTATCTTCCTGCTGTCTTCATGAGTCGCCGGGAGCACCGCATGAAACACGAGGGCATAGCTGTCGCTTTATATTTATAAAATGAGAAAAATCTAGCAAGTTTCTGGCTCATTTGTCATTAAGTTTTTAATCTAATATATAAAATTCTCGTGTCACAGTTTTCGTTGCCATACTCCTCCGAAACGGCTTGACCGATTCTCATGAAATTTTGTGAGCATATTGAGTAGGTCTGAGAATCGGCCAACATCTATTTTCGTCCCGATATTCCCACGGGATCGAAAGTTACGCGGGTGAAACCGCGGGGCGCAGCTAGTATTTCTATATATTTGCCTAGAGCAATCTATCTTGGTAATGTGAAATGTTAGTTCCATACCATTCTATGAACTGGTAGTAAAATAAGGAAAATAGGGTTGTAGGTTGTGGATTTTTCATTGTTATTTTGTACTGCTCTCTTTTCTGAAATTTATATGGGTGACTTTATTGTAAAGCACTTGTAAATACCCTTACCACAAACTGCTTTTGTGTCAGAATGTTACCTACATTACTACTCAGGGTTCGAAGGATATGTATATTGTATATATACCCAATGACTTTTTGTGATATATATTGATTTTTTTTATATTTTAGTTAACTTTGCCTAATGTAGAAGATTTTATGGTTTGGTTTCATTTGTCTGATTTTAAGTACATGAACCAATTTTTCATATCTGTGGAATAATAATGCTAAAACTAATAATAAATAGTACTATAAAATAACATGACTTGCATACAAAATGAATATATATCAAACTTGATATATATCATAAATATACGATATTTTGATATTTATAATAAATATCGGATATTTTCGAACCCTGTCACGAACAATGCAGAAGGCATTGTTCGTGACACTGATATAAAATTAGATAAAGCCGTTTCTTATTGCATATTTCTGTATGTTGCTTGCTGCAGAAAGAAAAGTATAGATCATATAACCAGAGAACAGGATTTGTGTCCCTTGAATTCCCATTTTGGCCAACCCCTCTTGACTACCCATACGATACAGCTAATAGACTAACGACCTTGCAATATTCGCTCTATAGGTACATTTGGCTACTGGAGATAGATGAGTGGATGTATTAATGCTGGCGACACAGGAGTAGCAGCGGTGGGAATGAGTGAGGGCAAAGCCCGTATTTTACTTTTATTTTTCAAATTTTTAATGCAATCATGAATACAAAGGTGTTACATTTTATGTGTCCATACATATACATACATACATTTAACGACCAGGCTGGCGCATTGGTACAGGGCTCTGATATGTGGAGCATGTTGCGCCAGGGGTCGCGGGTTCGAATCCTACATAAGTCATTAAATATATTCCGTTGTCTAGTACCCGTAACACAAGTCCTTACGGTACTTAGCACGGGGCTAGGCTAACGTGGTATGTAAAGTCCACAGATATTTATTATTTATAATACATTAGATTTTTCCTGGAGATAAAATTTTGCTGTAAGTTCTATGGTACAAATATCAAAATTTTATTTCAAGGTTTATCTCAAGTAGTCGAATGCATCAATAGATAAAATATTGAAAACGGCCTGAGCTATTATCGACTGCCGCGTTGGAGCCTTTTCAACACTCTTAGTGGACTTTTAATTAAATAACAACTTGGTCTTCATTGATAGAAGGAACTCTGCATCTGCGTTGTAATAATTATAAAATAAACAATATTTATGTAAAATCCTATTAATATTATAAATGCGAAAGTTTGTTTGTTTGTTACTCCTTCACGCGAAAACTGCTGAATCGATTTTCATGAAATTTGGCACACACACATAGAGGGTAACTTGGATTAACACATTGGGTAGTTTCTATCCCGAAAAAATGTTCCAACGGGATGCCATGGGATGATTTTCTATTTTCCATGGGATCGAAGTTTGCGCGTAAATCCGTATGTTAATAATAGTAACGCACTACGGTACGGCCGATACGTACCTACGATACTGTATTGTTTGTACCTGCACTTCTTTTCTTCCTATGTGCCACCTGAAATTCACATACCGCACGAAACGCGACAGCACAGCTGTCACTTCACGGCGGTATCATGTGCGCCTCCTCGGTCGTACCGATGCTATGTATTATTTTTACGTTATTCTAATTTTTAATCAACATATGTGCCAAATTCCGTCCCAATCCGTTTAGTAGTTTTAGCGTGATAGAATAATAATCATACGTACAAACATTGGCATTTATAATGTTAGTAGAAGTAATCTGCATACTCGAACACACCATCGGGCGACAAATTTCGTATCAAGCAACATAAAACACTGATGACGTAATTTTCACAAATATTCTAGACTGCTTTATTGATAGAGTTTATACGAAAAAGAGCTATATTCCAGATTGCATTATTGATTTGGGTAGTTTGTATGAAAAAGAGTTATATTTTTTTATAGTAGGTATAAGGTGCAAACGAGAAATCGGAGCCATTTTCATGACTACCGGCGACCAAAGACATCCACATAGAGGTTCTACAGATGCGTTGCCCTCCTTCCTCCTCTACCCTCCATGAGCCACCGGCTACTTACCGCTCTAAATTGATGTCGGCTCTCCCAATCGCTTTTTTTTTTTTTTATGGTATAGGAG
>LUGF01046393.1:315118-332881 GCA_001625245.1 Calycopis cecrops | reverse complement strand
CGCCGGTCTCGTGTAAGCGAGAGGTACCTCCCCGGTCGTGCCGGCCCAATTCGGCTGCATGCAAGCATGCAGCGTGGCACTACCTCTTACTATGGCGTTGCCCTCCTTCCTCCTCTACCCTCCATGAGCCACCGGCTACTTACCGCTCTAAATTGATGTCGACTCTCCCAATCGCTTTTCTCCAGAATTGGCGACTTTGGGCTAGATCTGAGTCGATGCCATTAGTAGAGTAACCACAGGGTGGCAAGTCGGCAAAATGCCACGGGTCTCCGGTCAGAGGAGAATCCCAACTCTCAACATTATTATTACATATTTAGTAAAAAAAACCGGCCAAGTGCGAGTCCGACTCGCACACCGAGGGTTCCGTAATCCAAACGTAATGCATGCAATGCACAAACGTATATAAGCGGTTGCTCACACACATTTAGTAGGCAACGAATTACAGTTATAAGTTGATAATGATTTTTCCAATGATCTACATATAATTTACTAGTTTTCAGATTTATTCTTATATATGTGCTATAAGTTCTTACTTCTTGCCAAATTTCACAACTTCATGTCAACGGGAAATACCCGATAATTTTTTGGTTTTCGACAAAGTACGTTTTCATACAAAATTTGTGCATAATTGGCTATAACTTTTTATTGCGTTAACTTAGAAGTGTGATTTTTTCAAGGGATCAAGACCTAACTGATCTCCGTATTTGACAATTTAATTTCAGCTTAATCCCTTCACGCGTTTTAGAGAAAAAGGTCTTGACAGACGTACAGACAGACGGACAACAAAGCGATCCTATGAGGGTTCGGTTTTTCTCGAGATACGGAACCCTAAAAAAGTTTTATAATGAGGGTCCATCCGATGAATTTACCACGGGCCTCGAGCGGTATAGTTACGCCACTGGAAGCCAGGTCTCGTATGATTTTCTGCTACTGTTTTAATCCTTGTGAGTCGGGGTCTTCGCGCCTTTTCGGAGTTGGTCTTCTTATAATGTGGTCGTCCATCGCATACGTGTCTACGATGGGTCTAACTTTGAAGGTTCTTCTAATAGAGTTGATAGGCACCTTGTGTATTCTCATGTCTGTGGCGTGAAGTTTGATACTTTGTTGCTTTTTTAAAAGCTAACTTTCCGAACCATTTTTTTCTATGATATAGGGGGGCAAACGAGATATAGGAGCCATTTTCAAGACTACCGCCGCCCATAGACATCCGCATAGAGGTTATAAAGGTGCGCTGTTCTCCTTTCTCCTTCCACCTCCATGAGCCACTGGCTACTTAAACACCGCACGCAACGCGACAGCACAACTGCCACTTAACGCCGTTCTCGTGTAAGCGAGAGGTACCTCCCCGGCTGTGCCGGCCCAATTCTACTACATGCAAGCATGCAGTGTGGCACTACCTCTTGCTTAGCTATATATAATTGCGGGCTAAGGACCAGTTTTTTAGACTTTTCCCCTGATTCGTCTAGGCCAGGGGTTCTTAACCGGTGGTCCGCGGACCACTGGTGGTCCCTAGAAGCCTCTCAAGTGGTCTGCGAACCATGCCAATAAATAAGTGATAAGAGTCGACACAAATTTACCTGAGCGCATCATGTCTTCAACATTATTAGATCCAGTCCCATATCCATATTAATATACAATTGTATTTTTTAATCATCCAGGAAACCATCGAGATACCTATATATAAAATTTCAACCTAATCGGTTCAGGCGTTTAGAAGTTGACCCGTTTTTCCAAGGGACTGAAGCATTTTCGAGGTGAAAATTAGCCTATGTTCATTAGTAATAATGTCTGCTTCTAATGGTAAAATATTTTTTCAGTTCGGTCCAGTTGTTTAAGCCTATTCATTAGAAACAAACAAATCTTGTCTCTTGATAATATTAGATTATTTAAATTTATAGGTAGGTACCTATAAATTTAATTTCCATCGAAGTTGCAAGAACATCAGATAACATTCCTACTAATATTATAAATGCGAAAGTTTGTATGTTTGTTTGTTACTCAATCACGCAAAAACTGCTAAACCGATTTACATGAAATTTGGCACACATAATATAGACGGTAACTTGTATTAACACAAAGGATCTTTTATCCCGAAAAAATGTTCCAATGGGATGCCTTTTCTTTAAACTATAAATCTAATATAATGAATTATTTTCAATATTTGTATGCAATCAGGTAGATGAATCATATCTTTCCACTTTAAAATTCGTGAAATCTAAACATCAAGTAGTATTAGGAGTAAAATAATCGTTTAATATTTATATTTAACTAGCTTCCGCCCGCGGCTTCGCCCGCGTGGATTTCGGACTTCAAAATGGTGTTGTTATTATTATACATAATCTAATATTATACTGAAATATATATCATATTAAATATATACGTATTGTATGAAACAATAAATCGCTTTGAGAATCGAATTTGTCGCCGCGCATTTTAGTCGCTTTAGATATTCCGTTAAGTCGATCTTATCACGATAATAACTTTTAATCTATTCGTCCAAATTACTTAGCGTAAAAGACAAAGTTTATCTACATTCAATACGTAAAGAGACAGATGTATTAATTTTCATAAGAATTCGATAAATATTCTAAAATGTGCATCGTTAAAAAATATCCAATTTAATTGAATGTTTAGTTCACTATTTTGGTCATAGTGACTTACACATAAAAGATCTAGAGATATATGCTGTCGCGGACTTTTATTTAAAACTATTTAAGATAAATAATCCTACAGTAATTTTCTTTAAATAACTCCAACGATTAGGGCAGCGCACGCCAATATTGCTCTCAGGGGGCTGATTTTTTTCCGACCTACTTGACAGTTATCGTTATATTATAACCAAATTATAAAAAATCCCTATATATTTTAACTTATTATGTTATTCTGATATGAAAGCTATATTACTGCAAAGTTTAATTTTTTAATTTTTGTGTGAAAGAGTAACAAACACACTCACAAACTTTCGCCTTTATAATATTAGTAGGATATTAAGTGTATTAAATTAAAAATAATTTTTAATTAAATTTGGCACATTCATTTAAATGTTTTTAAACAATGAATATTTTTTTAAATATCTATTTAATTGCGGCTTGCGAAAATTTTCAATAAAAAAATACTTAGACTATCAAGTAGCTTGGCCACCCCAGAGCAGAAATAAGAAACGTTAAGGAATAGATACGCAAAATTGAAGCTAAGCCCCAATTTTATTCTTGGTATACAATAAACCACAAAGGTTTTTGAACGTTCTTTCAATTATACGACATCTGCAGCATTTTCCGCTTTGATCACGTATCCGGGGACCCAGGTCCAAGGTCGGAAATGTTGACTAGCAAAAGAGAACTTAGAAGCTACTAAGCTCCAGCCTTGTGTCTACACTAAAAATAAGTTTTTCCTTGTCGTGTTGGGCTGCCGTCGAATCGAAATAGGGGAAAGAGGGAACAGATAGTTGACTCGTGCTTGTGTGCACATGCACTGTAGTATGTAATGTACTGCACAGTCGGTAAGTCTCTATAGAGATTGCTGTCGTGGCCATAATTCGTCTAGGATGTTGCAACATTTACTTGCTTCATTTCCAGGGAGTGTACATCAAGTTATATTGTTTTTTATGTTACTGTATAAGGTGACAAATGAGCATTCGGAGGCCTTTGAGTACTAACGACTCCCATGGTCATCCGCGTAATTGTTTCGCAGAAGCGTTGCCCTTTTCCTACTCCCTTCTAATGGCCACCGGCTACACACAATCCTGGCCAACCACATAGCCGTCGTGGATGAGAGGTACTTGTGCCTAGTGATGGGACTCGAGTAGGAATTTTCTACTCGAGTAAGATTATCTCATTCGAGTTATACTCGAGTAAAAAAGTCACTCTAGTGACGAGTTCACTCGGCGACTCGAGTGTACTCGGAGACCCGAGTGTACTCGGCGCGACGAGTTCACTCCAGTAAACTCGGTCAACTCGGTGCGCCGAGTTCACTCGGTGACTCGAGTTCACTCGGTAACTCGAGTGCATGTTCACTCGAGTACGAGTTTGACTAACTGACTCGAGTGACTCGAGTAAGAACATGACTCGAGTCGCATCACTACTTGTGCAGCCCCAATTCCGCTGCATGCAGCATGGCACCACCTCTTATTTATACATCTAAACTGTGTGTTTGTCCATAGGCTGACTAATTTGAAGACATTGAACAAGAAATCGCGGCGACGTCGCTCGTCCGAAGAGTCCGACCGGAGGACCCGATCGAAAATGCCCAAGGCGCCGCAGATAAGCGAGGAGGGCTTCCTCAAGGCCGAGAGCAGTTCCGACGAGGCCTCGGCTGCTGAGAGCGATGTCCCTGGTGAAGGTTAGCTTCCGCATTGTTTTATTGCTTTAAGCCTTCGAATGTCCCCAGAGGCAGTAACTCCGCTGCCGGATTAGGGCGAATATTAATCTACGCCCCTATACATCCGCAAAATCAAATGTTGCGTTGATATCGCTCTAATTAGGGCGATATCCGGGAAACGCGTTATTCCAATCAGATCCCGAGTTATCGCGCATGAGCAATACAAGGTTGATTGACACATGATACAAGCGAAAGGCACACCACAAAAATCAGACCAATCGGAGCAATAGTTTAGCCACAACAATTTTTTAAATTTTTTTCTTACTTCGTACACGCAATATCGCAGCTGATCACCGACTATGGCCGGCCGGGGTCATTCACCCCGTGCTCGCTGTAGCCACCCGGTACAAAAAGTGTTAACAATTTTTCGTTATTTAACGTGTTAGAAAAAAGTATTGTATACTCGTCATAAACTTTTTTTTCATAGTTTCGGATTAACTGTAGGCACTTATAGTATATTATGTGGTTGGTTACATTTAATGCCTCTCGCTCTTATCCACCCTGTATATTAAATTCCTCATAGCATATTAATATTAAAATGTGACGTTACAGAAACAGAAATACCAACCGTGCCGGCGAGCGGGCTGAACGGAGACGCCATCAGCCACCTCGCTAAGGACGATCTGCTGGGAGACAGTGACGACTCCAGCGACAAGAACACCAGTCAACAGGTACCATACCGTACCTTTGTTTTAGCAGGGTAATACATTTATGTATGATACTTAGGATCCCGGGTAGCCCTTAAACCTACGTCGGACTAGACACTTGTGCAATACACCTTTCTTTTTATTGACAGGGGAATACATTTATGTATGATACCTAGAAGCCCGGGTGGCCTTTAGACCTACGTCGGACTAGACACTTGTGCAATACACCTTTATTTTATTGACAGGGGAATACATTTATGAATGATACCTAGAAGTCCGCGTAGCCCTTAGACCTACGTCGGACTAGACACTTGTGCAATACACCTTTCTTTTTATTGACAGGGGAATACATTTATGTATGATACCTACAAGCCCTGGTAGCCCTTAGACCTACGTCGGACTAGACACTTGTGCAATACACCTTTATTTTATTGACAGGGGAATATATTTATGAATGATACCTAGAAGTCCGGGTAGCCCTTAGACCTACGTCGGACTAGACACTTGTGCAATACACCTTTCTTTTTATTGACAGGGGAATACATTTATGTATGATACCTAGAAGCCCGAGTAGCCCTTAGACCTACGTCGGACTAGACACTTGTGCAATACACCTTTCTTTTTATTGACAGGGGAATACATTTATGTATGATACCTAGAAGCCCGGGTAGCCCTTAGACCTACGTCGGACTAGACACTTGTGCAATCACCTTTATTTTTATTGACAGGGGAATACATTTATGTATGATACCTAGAAGCCCGGATAGCCTTTAGACCTACGTCGGACTAGACACTTGTGCTATACACCTTTCTTTTTATTAACAGTGGAATACATTTATGTATGATACCTAGAAGCCCGGATAGCCCTTAGACCTACGTCGGACTAGACACTTGTGCAATCACCTTTATTTTTATTGACAGGGAATACATTTATGTATGATACCTAGAAGCCCGGATAGCCCTTTGACCTACGTCGGACTAGACACTTGTGCTATACACCTTTCTTTTTATTGACAGGGAATACATTTATGTATGATACCTAGAAGCTAGGGTAGCCCTTAGACCTACGTCGGACTAGACACTTGTGCAATACACCTTTCTTTTTATTGACAGGGAATACATTTATGTATGATACCTAGAAGCCCGGGTAGCCCTTAGACCTACGTCGGACTAGAAACTTGTGCAATACACCTTTCTTTTTATTGACAGGGAAATACATTTATGTATAAAACCTTGGAGTCCGTGTGGCCCTAAGACCTACGTCGGACTCGACACTTGTGCAATACACCTTTCTTTTTTATGACGCAGGTATCATACATAAATGTATTCTATTTATGTATGATACCTTGATGCCCCGGTGGCCCCCTAGTTGATCAGCCAGTGCACCCCCGGCGCCTATGTTGGAATTGACACTTACAATACCGATTAAACCCCTACGGGTGCGCTCACCTGCTTTATTTGGAGGGTCCCGGATTTACAGGCAATAGGATCTCTGCAGCAACAGGCTGGCCTCGGCGGAAAGGCCAGACTCCTTTTTTGGGGACTTTGCGACCCCCTCTGAACCGTCCCTATTATGTCGTCGGAACCGTGCAATGGGGTCATTACCCATCCCGGCGTCTAATCGGAGTTGAGATGGAGTGGAGTCGGAGTCACGTTGATATAATGTGCGAATCCCTTTAAGCTAATTTAATTGTTATAATAGTTTGTAATTTATGTTTTTATTTCCAGGATACACAAAATAATGATAGTTCAGATGAAAAGTAAGTACATAGACAAAAAATACATAATTTTTCAATTTAGTATAAGTAAAGTAGGATATCGAGCAGTCCAACACCATGATGATGTACGCCTACAGTGCCTGATTAAAAACCTGCTAATTTTGTTCCTGTATAATCCTATTAACATTTTAATGCGAAAGTTTGTTTGTTTGTTCACTCACTCTCTCCTTCACGCAAAAACTGCTGCACTGATTTTTATGAAAATTGGCACACAAATAGAGAGTAACTTGGATTAACACAGGATTATTTATCCCGAAAAATTATTCCTATGGGATGCCATGGGATGATTTTTAAACAAATGCCTAACTTTACCTACTCACTTATATTAAACTAGTTTTGAAGATAGATGATCTAATATGCAATACAGTTTTTAAGATTTTTTACATAATATTTATTTGGAGTTCACTCGGTAACTGGAATCCTCACAAATTGGATACAATTTCAGCTTGACGACGAAGCGTCGTAAGGCGCACGCGCTGTCCTCCGACTCTGAGGCTGGCTCGTCCCGCAAGGACCGCGTGAGGATGAGCGACTTCGAGGACTCGGACGACGACACCTCCGAGCCGGCCAAGAGGGCCAAGAGGAAGAAGAAGGGCAGCGACAGCGACGCCTCCGCCTCCTCCTCTATAGACGGAACGTGAGTACCACCATTTTTTATTGCTTGCTCACAGAGTACCGCCGTGAAATGACAGCTATACGTGTATTGCGTTGTGGTGTTTTATTGGTTTTTATTAATATAGTATATGGCAGCAAACGAGCAGTATCGTGATTATCGACGTCCATAGACATCCGCATAGCGGTTATACAATACGTTGCCGTCCTTCCTCCTGCCCCCTCTATTCCCCATAGCCTAAACCCTTCACTAAACCAGGAGGAAGGACGGCAACGTATTGCTATTTCTAGCTAACGCGAAAGCACAGCTGACACTTTACGCCAGTCTCATGTAAGCGAGCCACCCCGGTCGTGCCGGCCCAAGTCGGCTACATGCGTGCAAGCATGCAGCGTGGCACGCCTCTTAAATGGATTCAAATAAATAAAATAATGTTACAGCAAAAAGAAGAGAAAACGGATAAAAAATATAGACGAAAGCGAAGGCTCGGGCTCCGAGAACGACGGCAAGAACAAGCACGGCAGGAAGAACATTCGCAAGGTACATCTGAGTAATGTTCTTACTTGTTGTAATACTACATATTACTAGCATCTTTAATGGTCGGTCTAATTGATTACTATTATAGTGGCAACTAGTTACTAACTTCTAACTGAAACCTGTGAAATTGACCCTAAGTTAATCTCTTATTACACATTCTCTTTGAACCTCACGGGACGTATTTCGATGTTACATTTTTACACAGGCTTAGAACTATGCTTTCCTATCAGTAATATAACTACATACCTTTAGCACATTCATCTGCCTGAAGGGCTCGACGGATTTTAAAAGAGGTGTTGGTTGATTCATCCTCAATGTGACCCTGCAATGTCAATTTTTTCTATCTGGCAAAATTGTAACCCATTCTCTATCCAATAAATAGTCCCAATAACATTCATATATTATTTAGGATTCTAAAATAAAAATTAATTAACTAAAGAATGACTAAAATAATATCAGTAACTAATAAAAATATATTATTTCAGGTAATGGGAAAAAATCAATTGGAAGAGGCCACTAAGAAAGCAGCAAGAGAAGAAAAGGAAAGAATAGCTCGAATAGCTGAGAGACAAAAATTGGTAAGTTCTTTTATGACATTGGATTGAAAACAACTTGCTAGTCTATACTTCTATACTAATAATATAAAGCTGAAGAGTTTGTTTTTTGTTCGTTTGAACTATTGATCCGATTTGAAACATTCTTTCAGTATTAATTAGTCCATTTAGCGAAGAAGGCTTAAACTTTTTAACAACTGGGTAAAAAAACGGATTCACGTAAACGAAGTAGCGGGCGTCCGCTAGTACTTCATGTAAGTTATCAAGTGAAGTCACTATTATGACTTATTATTATAATAGTGATAAGCGAGTTTTGCGAAGTGAGATGTTGCAGATGACTTATTCCTCGACAGTCGATGAAAGACGCCGTTTTTTTTGCTCAGGTTTAGTGATTAAGAACAGATGTATGTAACAAAATTCACTTAACATCGCCTCTTCCCCTTCCACAGTAAATAAATGTTCTGTATTATAAGAATATAAAAAAGTTCTTGTATACAAGCACTGATTTAAGTAAAATTTTCACTTAATACAAATCTGCTTCAACAACTATCTTTATAGTTTTTATCTTAAAAATTCCTTTGACATATGTATTGAACATTCCAAGCATACCAAATCACAGACAATACAGTATGTAATTTATTACAGTATAATAACCTGGAGTTTGATGAGACGGGCAAGCCAGACGAAGTGGTACTGGATAAAGTGGTGTTAGATTTCGACCCGGAAACCAAGGAGCCACTTATTGAAGTTGATAAAGGACTTGTGAAGAAATTAAAACCACATCAGGTATGGTCATCAATCATCATGATTTATGATTAGGTTAAGACTGGAGCGTGTCAGCACAAGTATGACACAAAAATAGATTTTCAATGCTTGATATTTGCAGAATACATAAAAACATTTTTGATACTTAGTCACAACCGTGTGGTTGGAAGCCTAATTTAAAAATCCTTATTTTAGGTCCTTAGGGTTATCACTTGAGCTTTATTACACTTTTATTTACCACTTATAGGAACTAACAGGCACAAGCAAGTAGATAACAAAAAAAAAGAAAATTAGAGTTAAAATTCTAACAACGCCCTTTGGCTTCAATTGTATATTCATACAAAACTTCCAATTCACAAATCGTTTTTAATATATTTCTATAATAAAAATAACACTGCGATTGAAAAAGCTACTAATTTTGCAATAACTCTTTACTCCCTTACTCGAGTTATTATTTTTCGAGTCACTTGAGTCGCAAGTTTGAAATACAAGTGATATTTCTTTTTTCAATTTTAAACAATGCTTACCTTTACTTACCTACTTTTGTAATAAAATAGTTCTGAAAATTAAGTTAATATGCTATAAAAAATTTTTTTTTTTTTACTCGTGTGCAAAAGCATTTGAGTTATATTTTACAAATTGACTCGACTGACTCTAGTAAATGAGGGGTTGAGTCGCATCACTAGTATATATAACTATTCACAGTATATTATTATAAATGTTTGTTACAGGCGAACGGTATCAAGTTCATGTGGGACGCGTGCTTCGAGAGCGTGAAGAGAATAAAGAAGGACAAGGGATCAGGCTGTATACTGGCGCATTGTATGGGGCTGGGCAAAACCTTACAGGTTCGTTGTCAGCTGTAGCACTTGCTGGTCTGAGCTTCAATCATTATATAGTAGTAGTTATTGAGAAGTATATACATCATTTGGTGATTCATGGAATATTCAAAAAGAATTTACTAGGATTTGCTGAGAGCAAATCCTAGTTACAGAAATAAATATATAAGAATGCGCTTTTCTGTGTCCATCTTCAGTGAATGTAAAGCTGGAGAAATGCGTATAATCGGCTTATTGCAAGAACTCATTAATTGACATATACAAAACTTGGAAAATAATCATATTATTATATAATTGATTTCTCAATGTTTAGTAAATGTCAATTAATGAGTTCTTGCAGTAAGCCGACGATAAATAATATCAGTGTTTATGTAGATAACTGCATTAAAGTGAAAATATCCTAAGGGCAGCTGTGGTTGCAACTTGCAACTGTTTAAATCCTAATAGCTGAACGTACCAGCTAGTAAATCATCTTCATCATCATCTTCATCATCTTCAGCCGGAAGACGTCCACTGTTGGACATAGGCCTCCCCCAGTAAATGAGGCTGGAAGTTAAAAACTTTTGAAAAAAAAATGTATGTAGCAAAGTAACTCCTCAGATGGACCTTACTGGATCATACCTGGATTAACATAGCCCTGACAGTAGCTAAGAGTGATCAAGTAATGCTGAACGCAAATAATACATCTCGCTTACACGAAACCAGTATAAAGTGACAGCTATGGTGTCGCGTTTCGTGCGGTGTGTAAGTTGTCGGTGATGAAGCTGATGCCCATGAAGCTGGGAGGAGAAAGGTGGGCGCTCATCTGTATAGCCTCCATACGGATCTCTATGGGTGTCGGCAGACATGAAAATGGCTCCAACTGCACGTTTGCCCCCCTATTCCATTTAAAAAAATTAGCGCAATCAATACTGTACCTTGTTCCTAGGTGGTGACGCTGACACACACACTTCTCACGCACGGGGATCTGACAGGTGTCAACCGAGTGCTGGTGGTGTGTCCTCTGTCAACGGTGCTCAACTGGGTCAACGAGTTCCGCATGTGGCTCAAGCACACCCACAATGATCTAGACCTAGACGTCTACGAGCTGTCCAGGTAACTACTGCTGGGTGTTCACGGGATCTGACATGTGTCCACCTTCTGCTTGTGGTGTGTCCCCTGTCAACGGTGCTCAACTGGGTCAACGAGTTCCGCATGTGGCTCAAGCACACCCACAATGATCTAGATCTAAACGTCTACGAGCTGTCCAGGTAACTACTGCTGGATGTTCACGGGATCTGACATGTGTCCACCGACTGCTTGTGGTGTGTCCCCTGTCAACGGTGCTCAACAGGGTCAACGAATTCTTCATGTGGCTCAAGCACACCCATAACGATCTAGAGCTAGACATCTACCAGTTATACATGTAACTGCAGCACACACTGATACACAACAATCTCACTGATGTAGGGTGCTGGTGTGTGTGAAAGAAAAAATAACATTTATTCAGACACAATGCAAGAGACAACAACAGAGTATACACAAGAGTGTGCTGTCTACAGTGCTCAACCAGTTTGTGAAGCCAAACTGGTTGAGCACTGTAGACAGCATACCCATTGATGAATGCGCACGCAATATATGTCACAATTTTGAATCATTTAAGACGCACAGAAATTAATTACGATTCGTAGTAAGAATGTTAAACAAACAGAAAAATTTCATTTCATTTGAGCACATTGCTTTCCTATATCATATCGTACCTACACAACCTGCCAAGAACTGCAACTAACAAGCGAATGTTCCCGTGCAGGTACAAGCAGAACTCGGAGCGGGCGCATCAGTTGCAGCAGTGGTACCGCGGCGGAGGCGTGTGCGTGCTCGGCTACGAGATGTTCCGCAACCTGTCCGCAGACAACAACAAGAAGTTCAAGAAGAAGATGCTGAGTAGCTTCCAGGAGAGCCTCGTCGATCCAGGTAGGAGGGGCCTTGGACTGATGATTTTGAGTACTATGTTGCCTTGTTGTCATAAATAAGTCAGTCATAAATGATTGTCTTTTGTGTTGTGACCAAATAATTTTTTTCTTTCTTTCTACTAAGTTTATATTTAATGTAACTTTTTGTCATATAACTGATAAGAGTGTTTAGTGAGTATAACTCTCTAATAATGAGCTTGTTAAATTCAATTTTTCAGCAACTCCAGAATTATACCAGATACTGCATGGAATTTTGCATGTGTCCCAATGATTTCATTGGAATGGCCTTGTGCCTATTGAAATGTGATTACCACTCAAATGTTTAACCTTCGTACTTTCTATGATGCTAAATGCTAATATATTATAATAGTGATTTACTAGAATAATAATTCTTCTGGAGATTATAGTTTGCTGTATTAGGGTTACTTCCTTGTACTCGCCGTGATGCTAATGTATGTTCAATTCCAGGGCCAGACCTGGTGGTGTGCGATGAAGGCCACCTGCTGAAGAACGAGAAGACGAGCCTCTCGCAGGCCATGAACAGGATCTGCACCCTGCGGCGTATCGTGCTCACGGGCACACCGCTACAGAACAACCTCAAGGAGTGTAAGTGGATAGATATATAGCATCGAAATCCCATGGATGTAGCGTTCGCTCTAAGAGAAATTTACCCTGGGATCTACGCTTCAAGAGCGACGGTTAACTCCCTGAAGCTTAAGAACTACACCGGCTCACGAATACCCACAAACCCTCCAAAGACCATTTTCCTCTCGGCCAGATAATAATAGTAGAACCTATTAATCGCAATAAGTCCGGTTTGCCTTCTCCCATTAGTCTGGGAAAGAAGGGGGGGTCTGTCCCCCTATCGACCACAAGTACAGAGGTTCGACGCTCCAGGTGAGTTCACCTCTCATATCGATGAAGCTGCACTGACCTTCAGTCCTTAGCGTAATTTCTATCTAAAAAAAAAAAAAAAAAACCATTTTCCTGGATCACACCCAGGAAGAAAAGGTAACCCTAAAAGATCAGGGATATAGAGGCGGGGACGGATCAAAAGTCGCCTGAGCGTCGTGTATTGTAAGGAACCTACGAAACAGTCATAATCGTCCAGATAAAGCCCAATAAGACCGAACTCCATGATAGCGTACCACACGCTGTAGTGGCAGTATCACGACACACAAACAGCAGCATATCCCACGTAGTACACTGACAGCTGGGATGACGCAATTGGACGCTATGTCAAGAAAGCGGACGAGGCCATATAACCATCGACTCACCTAACATCAATTAATGTTAAATGTTATAAATGTCTGAAACTTAAATGGGCTATTTTCCAAGTTTTCAAAAACCACTCCAGAATGTTTATCAGTGATCAATGAACTTATACATTTTTTTATTTTTTATTCTGATAAGTATTTACTTTCAAATATTAAATTCAAAATTCAAAATTTTAAAGACCCGCGAAAACGATTCTTTAAGCAAAATGGCGTCCTGTGACGTAGATATTCTGTATTCTAAATGTCAACTAGTGAACGACTTATGTATGTGACTTATTTCATATGTAGCATTTGTTTATTTTGTATTCTCTTTGTAATAACAAACATTTGTACCAAGTATCAACATTTAACAGTGACCAATATTAAAATTATGACCTACAACTCTTTGACAAATGACAATTGACAACTTAGTTACTACGCAGTTATGGGCTACCATAGAGCTCACGCAATACTGACGTCATAATCAATTTCAAGTCGTTTCGTATCACGTGACTCATGAATAAAAATACGTATTTTTAAAAATAGATTTTAAAATAAAATATTGATTATTTACTAATTATTTCACTACATAATGACTTTATAAATTATATTAATTGAAGATTACATTCAATAAGCTTATATTTTTAATACTGGAAAATAGCCCATTAATGTGTAACAAAAAAAATAGGATTAAGATATTATGTAGCCAATAGACAGACTATAATAGTACTCAGGAGTATAGTTATAAGTGTAATAAAATTAATAATCTCACAACAACAAAGACTATTTTTAAAAAGGCACGGATCAATATAGATATATCTATGTACAAATGTTCAGCAACTTTACGTGTGAACGTAACGTAAGCTTATCGGCACCGCCTGTACATCAACTCAGATACGGCTAGGCAAGGCGTAAGCGCGCGGACGCCTGGTTGACCGCTCGCCGCAAGCGCGTGGACGCCTGATTGACGGCTCGCCGTAAGCACGTTGATAGTGATTCGGAGCCTGTTCCGAGGCGATGCGATTACGTTACGTTTCCTATTTATTAGTGTGCGAGGAGTTTCATACAAAGAATACTAAACGGGTCGAGGTGATACAGTTACGATCCCTTTCCGAGTGGATATGTGTGCGGTAACCTTAACGTGTTGTAAACTTCCAGATTACTGCATGGTCCAGTTTGTGAAGCCGAACCTTCTGGGCAAGTACAACGAGTACCTCAACCGGTTCGTGAACCCTATCACCAACGGACAATACACCGACTCTACCGAGCACGACATACGGGTCATGAAGCGGCGCTCGCACGTGCTGCACAAGATGCTGGACGGAGCTGTGCAGGTACACAAAACGCGACAGCATAGCTGATATCATGTTGATGATGTTTACTGATGTTTACCTAATTTTGATTCGAGTGTCCATGAATGTGAATGTGTTGTTATTGGATTAAATATACAGACTTCATCACATGAAAATATTATTATACTAGTGCGTCGCCTTACTTTTAAATTAAATTTTTAATGACATACAACACATGTCTAATAGTATACCTATTATAGTAGGTTTGAAAGTGTCTAAATACCCTTTGGGGGAGGAAAGTGCAACCCTTTCCTATTCATTCCTACATCGTATATTTCGAGTTAATATACAAGGTTGATAAAAGGAGCTAAATTAAACCACATATTATACTATAAGTGCCTACAGTTAATCCGAAACTCTTAAGAAAGGTTTACGACAAGTATACGAAAAAATGTGATTATGCTATGTACCGGCGGCTACAGCGAGCGGCAACATAACCCCGGCCGCCTATATTCGATCGGGCTCGCGATCAGTTGACGATACAGCGTGTACAAACTTTAAAATTCCTGTGCTAAACTGTTGCTCCTGTAGAATGTGCGTTGTCAAATATCCCGAAGGATATTTATTCTACTTATATGTCACGTCTGTAAGTCCGTTAGTATGTACAGGAAGCGATAAGTCTGTCAGTACGTAAGTTATAATTTATTACCTACGGCTTACTAATTTCCCACAAAATAACTCCGCAATGAAACGGGATTTGAACCTGTGAGTAAGCAATTATAATATAGGATAGGGATGAGTAAAGCGCTAAAGCAAGATAGTATGAAATTAAGAATAGTGGAATGAGAACAAAGGAAACAAATAGTACTTACGTAAAAAGTATATTATGGATAGTAATGGTACACAGAACAAGAAAGCACAGAGATAGAAAATAGCACAGAAAAGATGATATGAAATTACAATGATAAAATATGTACAATGACAAGCAAAAAGCGATGTTAGGCACAGATCAAATTAGCAGGGACACAAGCGAGACGTTTAAGTTTCTAAAGCGGAGTGACGCCGCATCGAATGTTCGCGGCGCGCGAGCCGGCCGCCGCTGGACCGGTTTTGTGACGCCGCGCGCCGTGTACCTATTAAGCGGCGGAGCGATAAGTGTAGCGATTTCATTATCATCATCATCGTCGTCAATGTGTCGCTACACTCCGATTGATCTGATTTTTGTTGTGTAGCCTGGAAATGATACACTAAATGTGGTTTCATTCAACGCCTCCCGCTTTTATCACCCTTGCATAATAATAAAGATCTTGGTTGTTTTCTTTAAAATCATCTACGTAATATATAAGTATGATTCAAATAATGATATTTTTTTATATTTTTGAGCTGTTTCTATTTATTTTTGAATCTAAACAATAACAAACAAAAGATGCTTCAAAAATGTCAAAATTGTTTGGGGATTTATTTAGGAAACTTGAAAAAACGGGCACGCGTAGCGAGACAAAAGATCGCATCATTCTGTCTCGCTTGTTTATATGTCATAGGTATAAGTTGATCCTTGTCTTGTGAGAAGAAGCCAGATGCTATCACTTCGTCTATAGTATTCTATGTCTACGTTTAAAAAGCTGTTAACAGCCTACTACTTTAAAACAATTTTTTGAACCTAACATTGTTGGGTCAGTGTTAAATTTTTTTACATGTAATGATGTAAAATATCATTAAAAAATATAAAAAAAAAATATATGCATATTCCCTATTAATGGTCACTAAGTTATGAGATGTGTTTTGGCTACAAACAAATTTGCACATATTTATTTGTGTTATTTTTTGTTACAGAGAAGGGACTACGGCGTACTGGCGCCCTTCCTGCCGCCCAAGCACGAGTATGTGCTGTTCATAACGCTCACTGACGTGCAGGTCAAGTTGTATCAAGAGTATTTGGATAATTACTCAAGAAGGTGTGTAATATTTATATATTACTTATTGCCAAATGTCCTCCATTAAAACAGCGATATAATATCAAATTATATGTATATAATTCTTTAAATTATTAATTACTTAATTAAGTTTTATACCGATTAATCTTAACTCATTGAAGTTCGGAAAAGAAATATAAGGATTAAAAAATATTAGTGAGTAAAATAGTATTAAACATTAACGAGTACTAAGAGCAATGTTACCACATTTAGGCGTCTTGTCTCTGTAAAGTCTGTGTCGTCAGTTTTTTTCTAAGAATATGTTAAGACTATTTTAATGGATAGACTATTGTGATATGTTTGTAAACATATGAATGTTTTACTTAATACACTTTTCTTAACTTTCAGACCGTTACCTGGCAAATCATCAGGATTCCTTTTTCCAGACTTTCAGTCTTTGCAAAGGATATGGACACATCCACTTGTGCTAAAATATAATTCAGAAAGATATGAAATCATGCAGCAGAAAAAGGTACATATTTTTACTGATCTTGTTCTCTTAACCGAATTTTGTTATGGTGCCCATTACTATAGACAGTAGTTAACTGCTAATGTTATAGTGCATAGGACGTGTATGTAAAAACATAAGTGCACTCACTTTTTCCTCAATGAAATGGCAGCTTCTGACATGATCAATGAGAGTCAGGCGCAGGACCAATGGCTTAATGTGCTCTCTTATACACGGGGTGCAAGGGTTTCTAGTCTTTTAACTGTTGCTCCTCTCTCCTAAACCTCTCGCTAACACGATATTGGTACACGATCAATGAGAGTCAGACACAGGACTCACTCAGGACTAACATGCTCTCTGATACACGGGATGGGTTTCTCATCTTTTTACTGTTTTATACTGTTATTAGAAATTGTCAAAACCTGTTCCAACCTGGAACTCGAACTTGGAACCTCACGATCCCTGGTTGAACATGCATTATAATACTAAATTAATTTACATAACCAAATAGTATAATGTTTGATCTATTAGTAAGTAGATGAAAAAATATTAGTATGTAGATGGACACATTAATGATATTTAATCTATATATCTGATATGAAAGGTTAAGTAAAAACAAGTAAGGAGTTGGTCAATTAAAATAATATATTCATAAATGACATACATGATGACTGATGGTGATGAAATATATTATGGTTAAATTAATAAATTAATGTACATGATAACAATTTCCAG
>LUGF01046393.1:302935-314986 GCA_001625245.1 Calycopis cecrops | reverse complement strand
CGTCATTCGCGCGAGCGGCGGGGGGTGACATTTCTCTATCATCACAGGATCTCTAGACACGGACAGACTTATTCTCTCGTTACTCGTTCCCCGTCAAATCCGATGTACGGTATCGCCCGCTGTACGGAATGTGCCGCCGTTCCCCTATACCAATGTGCGTCTTAAAGAGTCAGCAACGCTGCTGCCCCATCCGGTGATGATGCATGATTATGTTCAAGCGTGAACATTTGTGTTAAATTTGGAGAACGCACTGTCTCTAATAACAAATTTATGTGGGTAGCTGTTACAAAATAAAACGTCCAAAACTAACTGTTAAAACAAAAACTAAAACTACTAAAAACTAAAAAACAACAATAACAAATATATTTTTTTTTAAGTAACAAGAAATTTTAAAAAAACTGTGATGCTAACGCTACTTGTCTTTTACATCAAAAGCCAGGTGCCATGTTAACGCGGCCGAGTAGTAGACTTAAAATGATAACACGACCTATTTATATAACATTGTGTTTGTATTAGTTGCTATAATTATCTTGTATTCTTATTTGTAATGCTGGTGGGCAAAAAGAAGCCAGCAAGAAGAATTCTCTCTTCATTTTATAAATATTTTTGACATGAAGAACATCTTTAAAATTACTTCCATAGGGACGCGATTCAAAAAAACTACGGATAACAAAATCGGACGATAGTGCTATATATTTATCATCCCCATCCAAGATTCAATAATACCACATGATAGCTAAAGAACCAAAGAATTCATTGCAATAGTTAAGGATTGTGAAACGCGGTCGGCGGAGGGAACATCTCCGCCATTTTTGTTTTTGTTCTCAAAGGTGGTGGATGATAGTAAACCAAACAGTGTTACCTTATTATGGTGAAGGTGTAAGAATGAGAAAGTCTGATAATATTATTACGGAAAACACAGCCACTAACTATTATAGTTTGGGGCATGCAAGCATTAGATATTTAAAGTTAGCATATATATTATTAAATTACACACGCGACAATAATTTGGTTATGAATTTCTTGAGATTGAGACAACAACATTTTGACATATTATATAAAATAAACTAAAAACATTTCATTATAAGCATGTACAAAGGCTGGTAGCAAAGAGTTTTCATTGATATCAACCTTAACATTTGTCATCGTTCTCTCCCTATCCCAGTCGAGCCGACGGAGGAGGAGGAGGCGCCGGTGGAGGAGACGCGCGCAGAGAACCCCACGGAGTGGTGGATGCGGCTGGTGGGGGACGACGAGCTCGAGGACCTGCGCAACTCGCACAAGCTCGTGCTGCTGTTCGACATCCTGCGACAGTGCGAGACCATCGGCGACAAGCTGTGAGTAAACATCAATGTTCAAAGCGGACCTACAACTCGTTTCAATCCACGCTGTCTACTGATTCAGAGAGACGGGTAAATGGACCCCGAGTCGAACTGATCTTAGTCTTACCGGATCACAGACGCACGCAAGCCCCCCCCCACCACCACCACCACGACAAGGTAGCAGCATCTTCGGGGGACTTCTTCACCACTACCACACAAAACATCAAAAACACATGTTCAAGCCTGATCCCTAATGGGATTGCAACCTGCACAATGTAATGCAAAAAAAAACTTAAGGTAGTGTAAGTGTGAATTATAATTTCAGATTGGTGTTCTCTCAGTCATTGTACTCACTGGACCTCATAGAGCATTTCCTCGGCAAAGTGGATGAGGCGTCGCAAGAGGGGAGAGTCGACGAGAAGTTAAATGGACATGTTGGTCAGTATTAATGAATACACATTAAATATTTCTATATAATTCTGTTTTTTTTTTAATATTATAGAAGGGGCAAATGGGCAGAAGCCATTTTCATGAGTACTGACGCACATTGAGATTCGCATAGAGGTTATACAGAATCTGTCATCACATCACATCACAATCACATCTGATGTGATGCCCTCCTTCATTCTCCATCCTATGGAGACATACAAACCGCTTGAAACGCAACAGCACAGCTGTTGTTACTTATGCCAATATTGTGTTAGCGAGAGGTTCCTTCTGGCCCAGCCTGCCATATATACAGGCTGTATGATAAGAGATTTTACATATTGAAGGAAACGATAAGTAATGTAACATATAACCAATATAAACATATGAAACCAAAATATTGGTTATGTAGTACAATGTAAACACACAGAATTTAGTCCAATATTTTTTAGTTAGTATGGTCACCTTACTTGCGGCGCCGCGCGTGGACCTATGAACGCGTTATCGAATCTGATGAAAAGAAAAAGTAATTAAACGCTTACCTCCCCACGTGCACGTAACAAGCACTAGATATTGGTAAACTTATTAGATAAGAGTAACTTAAACAAAACGTAACATTTGTTCAAAATGTTTACCTCCACGCGCAATACAGAGCTCGGCACGTTTACGCATATTAACTTTGACCCGGTTTAACACAAAGGCATCACTTCGAACCTTATCATAGGCTGCTCTTATTATGGATTTCAGTTCATCCCTGTTGTTGTACTCCGTAGCGTACACAAATCTTTTCACTTCTCGAGTTAGATCGGGCGAGCGCGCCGGCCACGCAACGGGCCCACCACGACCTATCCAATTATTTTGAAAATGATTGTTTATAAAATCGCGCACTTGTATTTGGTAATGAGCTGGCGCTCCATCATGCTGGTAGTATAAGTCTCGCAAGTAAATAAGAGGCACATCTTCTAACATTTCGTTTACTACATTGCGTAAAAGGTTCAAATACGATTGGCCGTCTAGCCTGCCTGTCTTCCACGGCCTTGTGCATGATCTGGAACCGTGAACTGTCCAAATTCACGTAAACGCTGGTTTACGCTCAGCATAACGTAATACGTAGGTACTCGGCGGTTCGGAAACATCTCGCGATACAATGCGGTAATCGGTAAATGCGGAAGTACTTAAACACGAAACAATTACAACAATCACGGAGGCGCACACGCGAGTCGCGACTAATCGTAATTGCGCATTAGTTTTTTACGGGAAGAGGCCCCCTCCCCCCGCCGGGGGTGCAATTGCAAGGTGCATCCCGCGCCCCGCGCGCCTTCAGGTACACGTGCGCTGAGTTCAAACGGCGGTCAAATGATCAGCTGTGCGTGGTGTCCCTATATTAAAATTTTGTAAGATAATTTGGTGAAATTTTAAGTACCTATTTTTTTTGCATATTTGGGATCAGTATCGATTACTGAACACCCTCCTTCAGTATATACAGTTTTTTAACTGTCAGCCTGTATAATCATATTGCCTTTTTTCTTTTTTTGCCTCCTATGATATCCCATGTCATATAATCAACACACTATGTTAAAACTTAACAACAATGTAAAGCAAAACATAAATGTTTATTTTAGAAGGATATTGCATTCTAATTAAGTGGATAAAAAACAGAAATGCAATTAATTGTTAACAATTAATATTGATTCTGTTCAATTGTTTGATAGGTTCGTGGTCACCGGGAGTGGACTACTTCAGGTTAGACGGGTCAACCTCGTGCGAGAACCGCTCCATCTGGTGCAAAAACTTCAACAGGGAAGACAACCCCAGGGCCAGGTACAATTATAACATTATTTATGCACATTACCATGCTGCATGGCTGGAATGTCATTTGATTAACAATTTAATGACTTATCGTGATCACAATAGGTCATGATGACTGATTTCCTGCACAGTAATTATCTTAGTCGATCAACTAATCATATTAGTACATTCAATTTTAACATTTTTTAGAACATAACTAACATAATATGTATATGTAAATAGTATATTATACTTACTTTCTAAAAATTAATGCCCACTTTTCACATCACATTGTTCCAAATTTCCAAAAAACAAACATGTACTCTGTGTAAAATATACCAAACTATATGTAGTTGTTTCTTTTAAACAAATACTTTTGATCGACGTTTCTGCCGAGTTGTATCAACGACGGTCAAGAGCCGACTGATCAAAGTATGGTTTCAATAAAAATTAACATAAATATAAAAAAAAAAATACACGTAGGTAGTTTTAATATGTATAACTGGTGTACAATATTTACATGTATCTAATGTATATGACGTCGCATTGGCGCTGCTACAATTTTTAACTACACTGAGGCGCCAAAAGCGGCTGGCGGGTAAAAGAGGAAGCGGATTGTTTTCAAGAGTTGCACAGATATATAAACCTAGTCATTCGAGTGCGTGCATAATTAAATACATACTTATTTGCATGCATGCGTAAGTGTTGGCGTACCGGTACTCCTGGCAATGTTATGTATGATTTCGCCGTTTGTGTTTATTCTTGCTTATGTTTGCAGACTGTTCTTAATATCGACACGCGCGGGCGGGCTCGGCATCAACCTCGTGGCAGCCAACCGCGTGGTGATATTCGACGTGTCGTGGAACCCCTCGCACGACGTGCAGTCCATCTTCCGCGTCTACCGCTTTGGACAGAAGAAGCCGTGCTACGTCTACAGGTTCCTAGCCATGGTCAGTACACCGTCAGTATACCGACAGCTTAACGTGTTGTCTGAGGCTAGGGGATGTAATACCACCAACTTCCTGGCTTCGGGACTGTTATTTCAAATTTAAAAAATCTCTAAAACACTTATAGGTTCCGACCCGGATTCGAACGCGAGACCTCATGTCTGTGATTGAACATTACCACTAGACCATGAGGATTTCCTTTGTTTACGATAAACATTCACCACCCCATTTACTAGTAAATTAAAATCTTCATTCGCGCAGTCCTGACTCCAATAATCCTGACAGAAGTGTCTTAACTTAGGCCAACAACGAGCATGATATAATTTGTTTTTTTTTTGTTGCCGATTCGATTTTGATTTTTTAAAGAGTAAATTATTATACAAAGCATATTTCCAGTAGAGGACGTCTTCGTTTGCTGTTGCTGATGATAGTGACGGTGATAAAATTATTATTTCTATATATCATTGTTTATTTAGCTTATGATTATTTTAAGTAGTAGCGTAGCATTGCAACCGAATCTGATATGGCTCGCTGAATCAAACAAAACGCAATGATCACTCTCACCCGTTGCTCGTTTATCTTCTCTGCAGTTTATTTAACTACTCTGTAATACCAGGGCACCATGGAAGAAAAGATCTACGAGCGCCAGGTGACCAAGCAGGCGATATCGAAGCGAGTAATCGACGAGCAGCAGATCGACCGCCACTACGCCGAGAACGACCTCGCTGAGCTATACAAATTCGAGCCGCGGCCGGAGGCGCCGCGCGAGCTGCCTCCCCTGCCGAAGGACCGCCTCTTCGCCGAGATGCTGAGGGAGCACGAGGCTCAGGTACGCACACGCCAATGGCGGTGGGAGGAGGAAGGAGGGCAACGCATCTGTTTATCTCTGTGCGGGGATGTCTATGGGCGTCGGTAGTCATGAAAATGTCTCTGACTGCTGGTTTGCTTCTCTAAAAAAATTGTCAGTCCTCGCGTAACCAATCAAATCGTTTCTAAATATAATAGCAATAAGAACAGAAACTTTGTCATCTATCCTCCTAAGTTTTAGGTGCCTTTGTAAAGAACAAAATGGTGATCATAATTGAGTCCCAATACTAAATAATAATAATAATGTCCTGAACAATAAAACCTTCTCATAGAATGTTCGGTTATAATAACAACTGACGCGATGGTTAGGCTTCAATAAAGGTTGTCATTTTATTCTGCAGGAAGGTAGTTCGATTTTTATGACAACTAATATTATAATATGTTAGGTGTTAGGAGGCTATAGCTCATACAATGTTGCAGATCTACAAATACCACGAGCACGACTCGCTGCTAGAAAACAAGGAGGAGGAGACCCTCACGGAAGAGGAGCGCAAGGCGGCGTGGGAAGACTTCGAGAACGAGAAGACGCGTCCGCCGCCCACGCCCTTCGCCGGGCCCTACGGCGTGCACAACGGCATGAGTACGTACACACGTACAGACGTACACATGCAAATATCTGTATGATCCTTAGCCACATTATTTTGTACGAGATAGCGCCACACTGCATGCTTGCATGCACCCGAATTGGGCCGGCATGACCAGGAGGTACAGCGTAAAATGCAGCTGTGCTGTCGTGTTTCGTGCGGTGTGTAAGTAGCCGGTGGCCCATGGAGGTGTGTGGAGAAAGGAGGGCAGCGCGTCTGTATAGCCTATATGCGGATGTCTATGGGCGTCGGTAGTGATAAAAATGGCTCCGATTTCTCGTTTGTCCCCTTATACCATAAAAAATACTTAAAGAAACCGCGACAATATTCGATAAAATAATTATATTACAATTAATATAACATTCGCGTAAACTTAAGAAATAAGATGGTAATGATAATACATTAGGCGACCACGCTGGCGCAGAACAGGTCTCGGATAAGCGGAGCGTGTTGCGCCAGGGGTCGCGGGTTCGAATCCCGCCTTGGTCATGGATGTTTATCTATGTATTATATGTTTGCTTTGCAGGAAGTAACCAGTGTTATGCTGCGTAACGCTGGTTACTTTCTGCATTTACAGGCCGTACCCAATGCAGTACTAGTGTGTTGTGGTGGACATTTCGCTTACGGGTAGTTATTATTATTATGGTCGTAAATTTCCAGTGCCCGGGCTGTTGGCTCAGCAGCAGCAGCTGGCGTTCGCTGCGGTGGCGGCCATGCTGCGCAAGGACATGCCCAACATCAACGACAACCAGATACGGGACATGCTGCCGCTGATATACCAGGCCAACCCTGGGGTGAGTACTATCTACAACCTGGGTTCCTATCCTGGTGGTAATTACAGGTGTAATTCAGCTGTTTCACGGAGGTAACAAATAACCTAATTATATGATCGTAAAAAAAATGAATAAATAAATTTAAAAAATATATGTCAGTACAGTACAGAGCACTCCGCCACAGTTGCTTTGATATCATTTTGAAAGCGGGGTAAATTAATTTTCGACATAGATTACAGGGGTAACAATATTGAAAAGGTTAGGAACCACTGATCTACAACATATTAATAATGTCCTTCCAGCCGAATTTCGGCTACGACGTCCCTTATAGAGACGAGCCATCTGCGCAGTACATATATTATGCGCAAGTGCTTGCGCAGATACAAGCGCAATATTTCCTCATTCCCCTGTTCCGATGGGACATCAATCTGACACGACCGGAGTGCAATAAGGCGCAGGACATGGGTGAACTTGTTCTCAGAGACATGGAGGTGTAAGAGCACCAATGTCCTAAATCTAGACTAGTTACTAGAAGTTGAAAAATCTCCATAACATTGTATTTTTCGACACTGGACTTCACATCTGAGGTTGAACATGCAACATACTAGACTGCAAGGCATTTAAAACAGACTCATACTACATACTACTCTCTATATAAAAGTCCAACCCCAAAATCAGTGTGCTACACTGCATGCTGCATGTTATTGAATCAACCAACAAATTAATTTAAATATAAGGTCTCACGCAGTGTATTATTTACAAAAAAATATAAAACACTGTGGTAGAGGATCGGTTGAAAATGTCAGTAAGCAATCACTACAGAAGGGTAGAAAAAGATGGAAAGCAATAGAAATTGCTTAAGGAGGCCAGAGGTGAAGTCCATGAGTACATTCTTATATAACAAGCTCTGTGGTTTTACCCACCTAAGATTCGATCCCGTGGAAATATTGAGATGAGAAATAGATATTGGCTGATTCTCAGACCTTCCCGATATGCACACAAAAGTATGGTAACTAACATTGTGACATAAGAATTTTATATATATAGAGATGAACACATAATAGTATTCTCCGATACTACTTTACTGGCTGACCTAACCACAAATTATACTATTTTAGTTGTATGAATATTGTTATGTGTGTGTTGATGTTGTTGCACTTCATTTTTTTAATTCGTATATTAAATTATCATAGAGTCCAAATATATTAACATTTAAAATTAAGTACTTTCTGATGACTTCAATAAATATCATATTAATTTTGGAGCATGTGAAAGTTACTAAATCCAACTATATTATTTGATAAAACATTCTTTAAAATCTAAGAACTGATGCCATGCCGCCTTAAAAGTATAAGGTTTGGCTCACAATATAGAATAGGTATCAAAAGCAAAGTAGAGATCGCGAATATTGGCAAGCTGGTTACTGAAAATAAAAGAAATGCTCCTAAAAATGTGCCAAGCATTTCGTCTATAATTTAACTTTACTACCGTAAATCTATATTTTCTTCCGAGAACTATAAAAATATTTAATTAATCGATTTAAGTTTCTGAAGAGTTAGAGAGTTCTTTAATGTAATTTCTTTGATTAAAATGAATAAATTCAAAAATGATATTCTTGCTACTGTTCCAATGTGCCCCTAAATTATTAGTTACTGTTATTTTAGGATATACATAAAGTTAACATACATAATATTAGTATTGAAATTGTCATATTATTTGTTTAGATGTTCGGTGGATATGACTACGGCGTAAGTTAAAATGATATTTAATAGAACAATTTAGGTTCTTTTTTCTTATGCCAGTATCGCATGGTCATTTGGGCTACTTTTAAATGTATTTGTATGCATGTATATGTGATAGTTTATATTATATCCATTAATATAATAATATTTCATTTTTAAAATATGTAACATCTGCATGCACGAGAAGAGTAAAAATCTTTACAGTATTTTGACGGCTGTTGAAAGTTTACACGCAATTTAGTTTGTGTCTGTGTGTAATCTGTTCTGACTAAAAGCTCAACACAACAGAGTATATAACCATGACGAGGCTGTGTGTCGGTTTGTATTTCACTCACCCCGTACTGAACAATCAGTTCATTGCGAGTTTTCGTCACGTTACGTCACGTTATATAGATGCCGTGAACAGATTTATAACATGTTTAGGCCTCATAAGTAATATAAAGTCCACAAATATTATTATTATTATTATTATAAGTGAACTATGGCCTAACATCTTGCTTGATTTTGAAGAGAACAATACCCTATACCGCAGGTTTGCGACTGTTAAAGCACCACCTAGGTGAAGTTAGAATGTGTAGTGTTTTTATTTCACATTTAGCATGTTTTACATTTAAACACAATAGAAATATATAGAAGGGTTGTATTTATGAAAAATTGGCTATCACTGAATACATTTGATTTTCATAAAAATATATTAAAAGCGTGATGTAATATCTGCTATAAATAACTGTAAGACCCTTTCTATACGTTTATATACACATTAATAACTAAATAATACAATGAAATATAATTTAATTGAGATTATTTATTTATGTGTATGTTCACAGCTAATGCAGAAGATGACTGAGATATACAAGTACGCACAGCCGGGCATGATGAATCCCGGAATGATGAACCCAGTTATGAACTCAGGTAAGTTAATATTCTATTAATATTGACTATAATTTTAATCTGATGGAAATTGCTTCTCTCCACCATACTTGGTTACAATTTTAAAAATAATGTACAGTCTTAAAGAGAGGTACCTATTTAGTAGCATACACAAGTGTGGCGCTATGAGGTAGAAAACCGCAACTTTCCCACAGCATGTTGCTGACGTGAACTCAATATTTCTCTTTGTCCTAACGCCGCTAAAGAAGTTTCCACTGCAAAAAGCTGCAAGCAGCAGTAATGGAATCATGTCTAACAGCATGTTGTGTTGTAGGTGGCGGAGGTATGGGCATGGGCGGCAGCAGCGGGCTGCAGTACGAGCCGCCGTGGCAGCGCCAGCAGCAGCAGCAGCAGCAGATGCGCTTGCAGCAGCTACTACAGCAGCAGCAGAACGTGAGTCACTCACCTCACGCTCACAACTCTACCAGTGACCTACCAACTGACTCATAACATAACATATCCTTTATTACACATGCGAAACTGTGTTTGTTTTCTTTGCATTCACATCAAATCGATTCCGATTCGGATCGATGTGATATTTAGTGAAGAGATGGTTGAAGGACTGAAGAGCGCCATCGGCTGGATATATGTACAATTTTTTTGTCTACCACGCGAGCGAAGCCGCGGGTAACAGCTATCCACTGTATTTCACATAGGCTAGGTCCTGAACATTTTGTGACTTTGAAATACAGCCAAATTGGGCCGTCACGACCGTACTGTAGGTAACTCATGCTCACATGTCACCGTGAAGTGCCAGCCAAGCAGTCGGGTTTCGACCAGTTCGTGAGCGTCTGGTGGCCCTTAAAATATATGTATATATTTACGCAATGCCAGCGTTTGTAATCATCATTGGCATAACTGGCGGTCATAGAGACTTCCGATGGAAGTGAACACTTACTGTAACAATTACTGATATTTAGTAGCACACACTTGTAGCGCCGCGTTGCTGCCACGAGTTAGCGTGCCTCCATTTTTAATAGCATCTTGCTGACTTAACATTTTTCCCTGTCCCCAACAACCATAGATTTAGAATTGTTCTCACTACGTGAAAGATGTACAAAGCGTGAGAGCGAGACGCTCAAATTAGGTTCCAATCATCGGAAAAGAAAAGAGACAGTAGATGAAGTACATTTGAGGCAATTATTTTACGCGAGTAAGAGGCCACAATGTGCCACAAGTATCGCACTTAGATAGCCAAATATTCGGGTTATATAACATGTGTTTCCCACAAGATGGGCGCCAAGTTCTACGCGGGTGGGCTCGGCAGCCGTGACCCGGTGGCGATGGCGCTCCAGCAGCAGCGTGCGCGCGAGATGATGCTGGGAGAGAGACAGCGCCCGCGCGGCCGCCCGCCGCAGCGCGCCGCGCCCGTGCCCAGTGGGGACGTTGTCAACCTAGACTCCGACTAGACTGGTAATTACACATCTATGTACAGTCACGAGCAAATATTTATATACACTTAGTCCCTACTCCCTTGTCATAATTTGTATTTTTGACCTGTCAAAGAAAGTTATTGTGACAGGGTATTACAGTGTAGAGTCCGCGCCACGACTCAAGTCCGTTAGCAGCAGCGCTGCGGTCTCGAAACATAATGTTGCTAGAAGCTGGATATTGAAACATCTCGTTCATATTTTTATTGCACAAAGCTTACCAAATACATTCAAACTTATGTATTATTTACATAGATTCTCTGTGATAGTCGCCTTTGTATTTTATCATTTACCATTTTAGAGTTAACGTGTATCTACAAAAAATTATAATAACTGAAATATATTTTCTGTGATACAGGCATTTCGCAATCGTTTATAAAAGAAAATCAATATTATTATATTATATTTTACAAGTCGACCCGACAGCGGTTGTCTTGTCAAAATATGTTGTCATGGTAACATGTAATGTTATGTGGCCGAATTGTCAATCCGTCATTTTGCCCTACAATAGTGTATTTCAAGTCGAGATACCGACTGCAGGATTATATAAGGTTGAGCGAGAGTCATTAAATTAAACAACATATACTACTATAAGCGCCTACAGTTAATCTGAAACTATTAAAAAAAGGTACGTACGGCATGTATACGAAAATACTTTTTTTCAAACAAGTTAAATAGCGAAAAAAAGTAAGCATGCTTTGTACCGAGCGGGCCGGGCACTCGATCAGCTGATGATAAGCTGATAAAATCGCATATTATGGTCACCGTAGCGTTGACCGTTGTGTTTTGCGAGCGCGCGCCTTTTTCTAAAGAGACATGATAAGTACTTGTTAATGACAATATGTCCCCACGTATGAATTGGTAACGTATATATTTGGTAAAGGTATGATGGTAAGCCGTCACACCATACAGCCAAAAAAGCCAAGGTAGATATTTTACAATTCGAAACGCGTGCTAACTAATCGTCATTAATATTTTTCGTATTTAATAAATGGAATCATTCCTATTTACAATGTTTGATCGTGATAACTACAATTGTTAGTACGACACGTTACCGCATGTTGTCTTTAACGCGATTAATCGCAGATGGGTCACTTTTAATTGTTTCGGATGCCCTAAAGCCTAAAAGTAGACTAAGATTTTCTTGTGTGATGACACAAAATTGCGATTTCCAAATGGCCTGGCAATGGCAATTAGGTCACGGTCAATTCAAACAGCTGGTCAGTGGTAGCGTACGCGGGG
>LUGF01046393.1:252620-269207 GCA_001625245.1 Calycopis cecrops | reverse complement strand
CGACCAAACAAAGAGATTGTATTATCATTGTCATGCGACTTACATCATTGACTTGGACAATGAAAACGTAGTTGAAGTTCTTCGTGTTAAATATTTTTAAACTTAAACTCAGTTTTAGCAACGTAAAAACTATGCTAAAGGAATTATTTTAATAGTATTTTTGGTAAGTTTAATCTACAGTTCATCCAAATCCGTTCAGTAGTTTTTGCGCAAAATATTAACTGAATGTTAGTAGTAGTAGTAGTACATAAATGGCAAAAACATACCACCAGCGCCTCGCGGTTTTACCCGCATGTCGCATACCTCGCGTACTCCACAGCGCGATGGTATTTAGCCTATATCTTTCCTAGATAAACAAACCGTCTATACTGAAAGAAATTTTCAATTCGGACCAATAGCCCCAGGGATACGCGCGTTCAAACGAACAGACAAACTCTTCAGCTTTATAATATAAGTGTTACATTTATATTTTTAATATTTTATCGCTCAAATTTTTACCAGCTCCGGTTGTGCAACATAAAGATATGAGACCCTTCGTGAAGTAGCAGGCAGGTAAGCGCTCAACTACTAGGCAAGAGGTTCTGGGTCAAAATATTTTTCTGGGTCAGTAACAAACGTGTCGGGTCAAACGTTTTGAAGTAAAACTTCTCGAGGAATAAGCTGGCGAGAGCGTTACAAAAATGTGTTGATCGGGAGAGGTCAACGGAAGTTGTCATTCAAATTCAAAATTTTAATTCTATGTAAGTGAAACTTTTCGTGTTTAAAAAATAAATATCATGTGACATGTTATGTCGTAATTATGTAATACATGTATACTGTAATTATGGTAATGAATTTGTGTATTAAATCAATAATTAAGTTTTACTTCAGTTGTGTGGTCTAAAGCACACACATATTTTTTACTCTTAGTAATATTTTAGAATTTGGAAGTAGACGGTGTTATCACATACCTAGAACTTCATGCAAAAGGTACTTTGTTGTAATAAGGTAGGCTAACGGGCAAGGTTAAGGAAGCTGGTAAGTAATATAAAGAACGTACACATTTCTTGTAGAATTTCACAATAAAAGAACATTTACCTATAGATATCGACCGCAATTGTTCCAGGAACACATTATAACTTATAAGCTTCCCAGAACAATTATAAATTATAACTTATAACAGAGTAAGTACGTTTTGATCGGCAGAGCCTACTGGCAACAAGTTGGCCTTGGATCTACGCACAACAACCTGTATTATGAACAATGTATGCCTTTAGTGTCAACGTGGGTGTTGCCCAAAACGGCAATATCGCACATATTTGCGTTGATGATTAAGGTCTTCCGCTGGGAATCCGTACCCGGACCGAGTAAATGTTTGTTTTTATTTTAAAATTTTTTCATAATGTCAAGTAGGTTGTTTTTTATATTCTCGTGGGAATCAATTTTTTCGGATTCATCTGGAGTCATCATCACATTAACCTTCTTGGAGAGGTATGCTATGATATAAACTATTAAGACTCTTTAATCTATACATAAAGCTAATGAGAGTCGAATCATTCATCATCCAGCCCGAAGGCATCCACTGTTTCCAGCAGCTACCACAAGCTACTCGTACCAGCTCCCCGCAACCTTGACCAGGCCATCTGATGATCTGACCTACGGATCGGGCTGTACAATAGTGTACCTTCCGTTGCGGGGCCTCATACCTTTGTCCCCATCGTATCTTGATTATGCGAGCAATATGGTCTGAACTGGTCACTTCAGCTAACGTTTACTCTAGTTTCTATGCGAATCACCGATTTTCGAATCACATCTCGAAGAGAAATACCGAGCATAGCACACTCCATAGCATAGGGTATCTCAAGCGATATAAGGACATTGTATTTTGTAAATATAGACGCAGTAACCAAAACGACCTTCACTTGTGCTGTTTAATATTTGCCAAGTCAACGACCTGGGTGTTTTGTGACACAAACCCACAGATCACCGTCAATTACACAAATGGACGTTGAGGATTTGTTGTTGTATAAATTTAAAAATAATTTTCAACATCCTGCGAATATTTTCAAAGGGGAAGTTATTTTGACTCTATAAAATCAAGTTTTCGGCACATTTTTAAGTTTTGAGGTCTTCGAAGTGTGTTCCGATTATTTTCAGAGTGATGGCTGGATGCATGTGTAACATCTGATGCAGAAGGTCTTATGAACACTAAAACATCATTTTTAAACAGAATCTATTATGAAATTCGTTGTCCGATTTTGAAGAGCTTGGGGTTGTAAATACATTAGTTATTACATTACCAGCGCCGGATCCAATCCAAATGGGGGCTTTTTTTTATGATATAGGGGGCAAACGAGCAGGTGACTACCGCCGCCCATAGACATACGCAAAACTAGGAGTCTTGCAGACGCGTTGCCGGCCTTTAAGGAAGAGGTTTTTAAGGCTACAGCCCTGGGCCTAGTTAGGCTTAATCATTTTTGTACCCATAAACGGATCCCTTCTCAACTCCAAAATCTCCAAGTCCCGAGCCCCGCCAGAGCTTAACCCGACGCTGTACATTGCACAAACCCAACTACAAGAACAGACTCATCTGCAGTAAAAACGTGTGTTGTAACGTTACGTGCGCTGATCTAGATACCTAGCTCTTCACATTATTCAAGGTGTTGTTAAAATCTCAGTCACTTTCACGTGACACGGAGCGTGACGGAGGTGACATCAGAGCCAATTAGTGATGCACTTGCATGCAGAATCTTGTCAGTGGGGTGGTAGAGGCAGCGCAGGTCTGGTCGGAAGTGTCATAGAGATGTAGAGTCGGCACCAAAAGTCGATTAACTGATCGAATGTTTCAATATAGACAATTTGCAGTAAATTGGAAAATAACAAATCCTAGTGTCACTTGCGTTATCTAGACTAATCTAACGGCATCTCGTGTTTCGTGCGGCGTGTGAGTAGCCGGTGGCTAATGGGGGTGGAGGAGGAAGGAGGGCAACGCATCTGTATAGACTCTGTGTAGATGTCTAGGGTCGGTAGTTCTGAAAATAGCTTCGACTGATTTTAATTTAGAACTATTCAAGTTTTCAAGCTCTTTTGTTCATAGAATTGTTTTAGAAATCTGTCATGAAGGGTTATTTAAGGGCTGATGATGCTGATGATTGGAGGAACCTTATTTTTAGATTTCAAATAAAACCTTCCGAGAAGTAATTCGCATTTAAATGTAAACACATTATTAAAATCCCATAACAAAGGTGTTTAGAGTTTAATGCGTAGTTAGAATTCGATAGTCCTTGACATTGAAGTAGAAACTGTTTTTCCCTATATATTAGTAGTTGTTTACTTAAAATGTCGCAAAATTTTGGTGTTTTTTTATATTTATATCTCGAAGCGAAAACATGTTGTTTTTATAAGTCTGTTGTGTGCAAGAAATACATTAGTTTCTTTTGAATCTCACTTAACCTTAACTTAAGTCTTCGCTATTCTTCTCCTTATGTTGACTGACTTTGGGAAACTTAGCTGTCAAACGGATGATTTGATTTAGTTATTAGATTTACGTAGTTATGTATTAAAGTGTGCCTTTGCTGGGAGACTAATGCACGTTTGTGTGGGTGTTCGGCAGACGCTAGTCGTCTTTTGGAGCCTCACACAACAGATCTCTCCTACAACTGGGTTTACTAGATGGGAAGACTAAAATATCCATACATAATTTAAAAAAAAAACGCTGGACAAGAAATAAACATATTACTACTTTACACGTAGCACATTCAACTTAATGACTATTACTAACTGTTTCTGGCTGAGGTTTGTATTTTTTTTGCCATATTTGCTTTAATTCTGATATGTCCGCACACTTTATAATTTTTCAGGACTCACGACATCACACAAAACGAAGGGACAATCTCGGCGAATCCTGCGCTTTTGGTAACCCAGGTAGGGTTACCAGAAGCGTCGACAAGATGTTAAAAAAAAAATATTGGATGTTGAGTAACACAAAGCCGGTAGTAAAAAGTTGCTAGTAATATAACTAATGTTCTAACTCTAGACAGCGAACAGTGTGAGGTTGACCTCGAGTGCACATGCAATTACATTTATAATATCTCCGAGTATCAGCGCTTTGTACCTACTTTTCGAATTCCAAGTACACATTAGATTAGACGCGCTAAGAAATAATTAATTATACGTTATTATCATTTTTTCTTTGAAGAAATAATCATTTTATTATGCTCGCTAAGAAATAAGTAATTTTTTATACCTGAACTTGTGTGGAAAAGAAGAAGAGTTTTATCGGATAGTACTAATTGGAAGACTATGCTAGGTTTGAGGTCAATAAGGTTGTCTCCCGCTTTTAAGAGAGAAGCATCCCACATCTATACAATACTACAGGGACGCGGTAAGTTGGGACCTGGCAAGAATGCCAAGAAGGCAAGAGAGCCCCGCACTTCCCCCGATGTCGTCCTAATATGGCGACATCGGAGGTGGTGCGGGGGAAGAGAGCGGGGAATGGAATTTTTGCCAAGTATTCAAATTACCTCGTTCGTGTTATATAATGATATAACCGTCAACCGCGCGCGGATGTCAATGGGTATTTGGTACTCAATGACTTTGGTTGCTCGTCACCTCAGCTCAAGCAAAGGTTAAGCGGGGGTCATCAGCCAGGTCCAGCCATGGCCGCCATCACGCTGATGATGGCGCTGATTAGCGCGCTATTTCAACACGCATAATCCGCGCACTATTCGCGTTCCGCGGCGCCACGAGCGTGTTGCGCAAGCGGCCGCGTCCCGACTAAATCCGTCGGACCTTCACCCACTTGCGGGGATCCCGAGGGACGCACGTTACTCACCGCTTACGATATAAACATACATCGAAACTCAGATGTATTGCATGAAAGTTTACATAAATTACAACATAGTGTTCTTTACGAATTTCGGCCATGGTATAGAAATATAGACAAGCCTGCGATTGGAGTCGTGAGTATGCTCACTTTACGATAAGACGACAGTCAGACGCGATTGGAGAGAAATAAGGAGCAGGACTGACGGCTGAAATTATATCTGGGACGTAGATCACCTGAGGCAGAAGCAAGTAACATTGGATGGAATGTTATTTCGGTGTGACAGGTTTCGAACACGGGAACACACAATCTGCGACAGAAAATATGCAAAAATGCAGACCCATCGACATAATCGACATTTTATATTTACTAAATCGGACGATTTATTTGGACTCAATTTGTAATACACATTGCAAGAGATTAACAAGTTTTTATGTTAAACATGTAGGAAGCATGAAAAATGTAAATTCTTTCGGAAGCCCGCGTTTGACGTGAAAAAATCTAAAACTGGTTTTTCAACAAGGGTAACGGGGTAATCTAAAGATAAATAATAATGAATGCCATAAACTATGATAATTGCAGGGCACAGTTACCAATTAAATGCTTTAGACCAGGCGAATAGCCTCACGAATGCCATTACAAAATTACCGGTAAACAGTGTTCCCTACGCCTTACATTTTAATTTTCTATTTTTAAAGTATCAAAAGATCGAGGCCAGCGGCGTGCTATGGGAGAGGCCTCGTCCAACAGTGGACTACAATAGGCTGATGATAATGATTATGATGATGAAAGTATCAAAATTAGTATCGTGAATCCCTTTCGACGAATTTGCGAATCCCAGTTTGAGCAACACTCACAACAGCAACTTTAGCTTTATTCGAATATCTTCTTTGAGGCTTGAGCACATATAAATACACAAATTACGGGCTGGTCACGCGAAACCTTTTAGTCGAACACTTTCAAGCCTAGTGGCCTCCAAGGCCGACGCGCCGATTAATATAATATTAAAGAGAGACTATGACGGTGGCAAACCTAATACATTATTTCCTAACGTTGAGAAAGAAAAAAGTTTTTATATGGCTTTACAAGGCAATCCCATTCGCCAAAATACTTACGTCACACGTTCGGTACAAACATAACCTATAATTTTCCGCGAGATCTTTTCCTATAATTTCCACAAGTTCCCTGTAATTTCCTAATACGCAGGAGCGTTAAACTGGGGCAGAGCACTAAACTGCTCTTGTGTAAGTTTTTAATGTCGTAGTAGCGCTATTACTATAAGACAAGATACGCGATAGAGTAGGACTTTCAGATATAGTTTATAAAATCTTAACATAAATAGTATCGTTTGAGGATATTTACCCGGCCTAATAATCTCTGTAACTACTGGGGCTACTTTCATTTCACAAAGGTATCTTCAAACTTAAAATATAGGCTACTAGCCGCGCCCCGCGGTTTCACCCGCGTAAATTTCGATTCCGTGGAAAATCATCCCATGGCATCCCATAAGAACATTTTTTCGGGATAAAAACTATCTCGTGTTAATCCAAGTTATTCTCTATTTCTGCTTTCGCATTTATAATATTAATAGGATTAATTTCGATTTATGACTGAGATATTATTTTTTTAAATCACAGCAACGCGTGATTTAAAAAAACGATTGATGAACGACGAAAAAAAAGATTTTTATTTTAAAGTAGCTCTAGAGAGAGGTCGTGATTAAATATGTAGAAACAGTTGTTACAGTATTTATTTTTGCAACACAATTACAATTACTACCAATCAAAAACTACATCAATCGTAGCTACGCCAGGCTTGCTTATGACGTAGAGACCCGGCGTGATGTTTTTTATAAAACTGAGGAGTGAATCGGCCACCAGCTCTTGGCCCGTAATGATGCAACGATTGGCGTTGATAATGAATAAGTATGCGGTGCGAGGCGCGCGGTTGCAATAATAGAACCGCAGCACCTCGACTATCGCTAAGCGGATCTCAAGGGTGATCAGCCACACGTATTGTTTAATCGCGAACACTTCGACTTCATTGTTTGTAGAGTATCCGTGTTACAAACGACAACAGGCTAATTTTAACAAAGAATGGAAGCGTCAGTTCCTAAAGGCGACTGGAGTTTTCCCAAGACCACTTTCTAGCTTCATTATCAGACTTTAGATATTGCCTAGACCTAAGTCGTTAACAAGACACTAACCCCCTTATTAATAAACACGGAATAACTATATCCAAGTAATAACTTAGTAATAACTGACATCTGTCAAATTCCATACTCTTTATCCCCCTTATTAATAAACATAGAATAACTTTATCCAAGGAATAACCTAGTAATAAACTGACATCTGTCAAATTCCATAATAAAAAACACATGTAGCAAGTATGGAATTTGACAGATGTCAGTTTATTACTAGGTTATTACTTGAATAAAGTTATTCTATGTTTATTAACCTTTAAGAACTGACGTGGTTTAGTCATATCATAAATGGTGATGTAACGTATCTCAGACGGCTTAAAAAAATCAAAAAGAATTACTTATAAGTACTAATTTGAACATAATATTTACCTGTATTGTTATCATTTTATTATTGTTCTATTAATAAAGTGTAAAAAAAACAACATTTTAATATGAAATCAGCATTTATTTGGTAAAAATTATATAACCTATATTTCGCTTACTTGAAAAATATTTATTTTAATCTTAGCTACTATAGTATTATTCAATAGTGACCTCACGTCTGAGAGACACTGCGCAGCTCTACAGCCGAACGTGTTGCCGTGCCGCTAGTGAGTTCTCGACTTATTAATCAACGTGTTCAATCCCGAAGCTACAGGGAAGGGCGCGGGGGTATCTTTAACAGATTCGAAATAAGGCTTACTTTTGTTAACTCACCGTCTATGAGACACCCACGTCAGTACTTGAAGGTTAATAAGGGGGTATGTGTTTTTTATTATGGAATTTGAGAGATGTCAGTTTATTACTAGGTTATTCCTTGGATAGAGTTATTCTATATTTATTAATAAGGGGGCTAGAGTCGTTGACTGATTCTGAAGTAAATTGTGAGAAATAGATAATCTATGAGACGTGAGCGTTTAAAACGCACCGCTTGAGTTATATACGTTTTCGCAAAGTAACTAATAGAGATCTAACTCTATATTGGCGATCTAATCAGTTCGATGTATAGATTAATAGTTAGGCCCCGCGGTTTCACCCGCGTAAATTTTTAATCCCGTGGAAATAGAAAATCATCCCATGGCATGCCGTAGGAACATTTTTTCGGGATAAAAACTATCCTACGTGTTAATCCAAGTTACCCTACCCTCTACGTGTGTGCCAAATTTCATGACAATAGGTTCAGAAGTTTTTGCGTGAATGAGTAACAAACAAACATACAAACTTTCACATTTATAATATTACGACAAGTATTTATTCAGGACTAGATTTTATTTGCAATTTGTGTGTTAACTACAGGTGTAATTTCTTTTCTTTCTTCTTGTTCTTTTCATTCTTGTTTATATCTCTATCAAAATATTTACTATCTTCAAATAATTATCAAAAGTGACGTAAAATAAAGCGGATGTGTACCAGCTATATATGTATTTCGACACAACAGACGATTTAACGTAAAGTAAGAATACGCCGCAAGGTCAACTTTCAATATCTGTCCGGAAATATCAAGGTGAGGTTATATAAACTATACTCCGGCACGCTCGTACGTACTCAATTATTTGCGAGAGGTTTTTATAAGTTAGGGGCTGTTGGCGAATATTCAGCCGGTTCGGATAATATTAACGAGATAACAAGAGTTATATGGATGATCATCTTGCCGGAGAAGAGTAAAATTATGAACGATTGGCACAAAAACCATGATTGTTTTCAACGCTTCAGCTTTGATATTCAAGGGCAAGTATGTTTGGTTTTTGGATGATCTTTGGCCAGAGAAAACAGAATGCAAAATGTATCTAAAATTAACAATGCGACACATCACATTAAGCTAAAGGACTGCCGATGTTTCTTGCACGATCCCTATAGGTCTCTTGGTCCTACGTTTTGTACTGCAAATCAGTATTAGGTATATACAAGGTTGATAAAAGCGAGAGGCATTAAATGAAACCACATATTTAGTGTATCATTTCCAGGCTACACAACTATAAACAGATCAATCGAAGCAATAGTTTAGCCACAGGAATTTTTTAAAGTTTTTTCTCACTTCGTAGACGCTGTATCGCAACTGATAGCCGACTATGGCCGGCCGGGTTCATTCACCCCGTGCTCGCTGTAGCCGCCCGTTACAAAGACTGATAACATTATTTCGCTATTTAACTTGTTTGAAAAAGTATTTTCGTATACTTGTCGTAAACTTTTTTTTAATAGTTTCGGATTAACTGTAGGCATTTATAGTATATGTGGTTTCATTTAATGCCTCTCGCTCTTCAAACTTGTATACCATCGATGAATCCCATGAATACAACATACCTGTACTCTTAAACTCGTGAGCGCCGGGAACTTGGCCAGCCGGTCCACCTCGTCCCACGTCGCCAGCCCCGTATTGTTCAGATTTAGGAATCGGAGGTGTCTGCGAACAATAATAAATTATTTTATTTATAATTAAGATGAAAAATTGCAGAAAGTTGTATTGATGAAGCAATACATTACTAGACCCTGGACTGGAACCGTTTTAAAGATGGAGTGGAAGAAAATCGTAGAAGAGTCCAATACCTAAAAAGGCTGTAGGGAGTATTACGTTAGTTCACAGAAAGTGCGAATAGCTTTCTAGAGTTTCAGATCACCTAATGAAGTCTATCATGGTGATCGTAACTAGATTTGAATTCCTTCTGTACATTGGTCGTTTCCGGAGTCGCCGAGATACACTTTCTCGGAGAATCTAAACCTAGGCCGGAATCTGTCTTACCCTAGCGGTGGAAGTTCATATATTTTCCCTGAGTAAAAATAAAAATATTCCAAATGCTAGATAATTTATATATGCGTTGTTGGCTCTACTATGATCCAACTAGAAACAATATTTGCTACAGGAAGCTAGTGTTATTGGTACGAAAAATAGGTAGGATCAACCCCATTCTGGCTGCAATGCGCAAATGGCACTACCTCTTAAATATAAAATAAATTGAAGGTTGATGTTGAAATAACATTGTAATTGAAATTATGATTATATGATAAGATGCTCGGTCGTAGGGTCAATAGCAGACGGAAATGGTGCTGTGGCATTGGCTACTGATTATACATTTATGTAACTATATAAGTTTTTGGGCCATAAGTATTCTTTGCTCAAATACACACAGTATAAAATGTTATTGTTCAATTGTTATTAGGTACAAATTGTACGTTAGTTTTGTACGATTTATTTTATAATTTTTTTAGCCTGGTCATTCGCAGAAAACTTACTTGCCATAATCGTTTTAGCCTTAGATTTATAATGATTTCTGATTGATGAAAAATTTGGCCTTAAATTACCACTTGTTATTGTCATCATCATCATCAATTACCTGTCCAATTAAAAACATATGCTCTACCTAAGAATTTAAACAAAGAAAAGAGGGCGTCTCTATCTATTACAAATCATAAATTCGTACACGACAAATGATATGGACATAGAATGCAAGCAGCCTGTGACTATGATCTATGGTATTATCTTCTAATTGCTGCTGCTGATGATTATGATACAAGTAATAAACAATAAAATGTTTGATAGACTTTTGACTAGGAAAATATACACGTACCAAAAAAGTATTTTCGTACAAATTTACGAAGCGGTGGAGGTCAAATCTATAAACGATTCATGTCAATTGGTTGGATCTTCCGATAAGGCGATTGAAATGAAATATTGGATATAAGACGACACCAGATCAAACTATGCAAAGTTTTGTTTATTTATATGTTTTGTTATGCAACTGACTGAATGGTCGCCCGCTTCCTCATTTAAAGGAAAATTACCTTACGAAACCATGGATGATTCATTAACTTAATTTGTCCCTCGGAAATAAAAATGTGCTCTACCAATGATACCTATAAAAACAAAATTAAAAATAATGCTGATCTTGGTTAAAAAACCGACAAAAATGACAAACTTGTGGCCTATCCTCCCACATCGTGAGTATGTACAGATAGTCTACAGGTGTTTGCTAATCTTATCTAGGCTTTATCTCTACGGACGTAGAAGCGTTTGCGAAAGGCGGAATTTCCGCTAGCTACAATCTAAATGTTGGCGCGAAAAACAAATTTATTAAAAACACTAAACTGGCGTACTGAGTCTCTTGTTTATAATCCGATTTTGGTGACAATGATACAAAAATATATTGCGTAATTGCATTGTTTACAAGGTGCAAAATTAAAACATTACTTATACTTATACCCCCTCATTAATAAACATAGAATAATTTTATTCAAGTAATAACCTAGTAATAAACTGACATCTGTCAAATTACATACTTTTTATGTGTTATTTATATATGGAATTTGACATATGTCAGTTTATTACTAGGTTATTACTGGAATAAAGTTATTCTATGTTTATTAATAAGGGGGATAAGGTTTCGTCTGGATGGAGCGAAACCATTAAAAGCATAAAATATGGCAATATAAATAGCGCCATGCTACATCTTAGGCGAGTTGAGCCAGCACTACCGGAAGGTGCCTGTAGCTTACATGACACCGCCGTAAAGTGACAGCTACGTTTTCGTTTTGTTTGTTAGTAGGGGAATAGGAGAGTACACATACATACTAATAATGCGGCTGTCTATGCTTGCCAACTGTCCCGCTATACGTGGGACGTCCCGCTTCTGAGACCTTTGTCAATTTGTCCCGTTCAGGGTGTGTGCTGGACTAAATGTCCCGCTTTTATAAATTTGCTACAAACTCAGCATGCGCACATACATATACTGCACGACCTAGCCGAGGTCGAACGAATATTAGGCCACGCAAATTAATTTATAATTTTCTTAATAAAATATTATTATTTGTCTCGTTTTTTAGATTTGCGAGGATAGTTTTTTTTTGTATTCTAAACAAAATTAGTTGCGTCCCGCCTTTTTATCCCTTGTCCCGCATTTGAAGTCATTATTTCTCTCAAATTCGTACTTTGAAGTTGGCAAATCTGCTGGTAGTCATTAAAGGCTCCTTGTGTTCTTTTGTCCCTATATAATTAAAAAAAGTACTCACGGAAAAGCGTCATGGCATTCTTTATTGCCGTTGCTGTCGTCGCACTTCTCGCACGGGTCCGGCTCCAGGGTCGCCAGACGGCACTCGTTCACCAACAGCGTCTCCAGGTTTGGGAAGGCGTAGCCCAACTTGGATATCTCCCGCCAGTTGCAGACGGGGTTGCCAGAGAAGTGCAACTTCTTCAATTGCTTATGCACTGGCTCGTTGACGTCCGCGTTGAGACGGGAACACATCTCGCATACGTCCTTCTCGTCTACTTCGGCACCGCTCAAGTTCACGTGCGAATACTCATTCAGACTCAGATGCAACTCCTCGAGAGCTGGCAGAACCTTGAGTAGTCCATGCACACTCGGCCACCCCACGTACGTTGAATTCAGGACAAGATTGCTGAGACTGTCCCATCTGGGCTGCAGCGCTTGGGCAGCCTGCAACTGCGCCGACAGCCGGTTGAAACTTATGTTCAAGAATCGAACGCGCGGGGTTTGTTCCAGTATCGCGAATACCTAAAACATATTACTAGTCAAATCAAAATGACTAAATATTGCCACGTTGAAGTTTCTTTTAATAATGCGTAAAATTTGTACCTAGTAATGTCCTATAAGAACAAAAATGTATCTAATTGGTTAATCATTGATTTTGATGATCTGTGAAGCACATTAGAAATAGCAATTTGGAAACATTCTTAGGGAATTCTTTGGCTTTGCAGATGCTAGATATTTTTTACAATACCTTCATTTTGAATATAACTTGTATAATAGATTAGGGCATGTAAGCCAAAGTGCGACCATATGGCTCGCACTGTCAAAATACAGTAGGTCTACATGTTGAGCCTAACTTCTTACTCTACATGTCAGTAAAATTTCGTGGACTATGTAAAGTTAGGCAGGATGGCCGATTCTCAATACGCTTTGATTCTCACCTCTTTCCAATCACTAAGTTTATTATTCGCAATGTCTAATTCGACGACATCCGCGCACTTATCTGCTAGCGCCTTGGCGTCACCAGCGCGGTCTATGTCGCAATCGTTCAGCACTAGGAGCGTAGGGACGCTGATCCGTGGCGAACGTTTGGGGACGAAGATGGCCACTGGCAAGTCGTCTATAGACGGGTTCACTTCCCCCTTCGCGCCGTACTTTCGCTCCAACGCTTCCAAGAGTGACGGCATTTTTTATCTGCAAAAAAAAATATTTTTTTCAAAACCAAAATCTTTTACAAAAAGTTATTTCGCAATTCAAGTTACAATATACTACTTTGTAAAGATGTCATAGCCGTACAATATAAACCGGAATAAGTCTAGTCCGGAGTATTTATATCTTTATGAAAGTCAAAATCATAGCTATCTTTTAAAGTAGACTAAGAATTAATTTGCAACTTGAATAACAAAATGCTACTGTGTATAAATGTGAAGTCACAAGACATCTACAAGAAATCCTGTCCATAGTATATATTTTATCGAAGACAAGAATTAGGAGTTCTTAAAATCTTCCATATTTTCATCATCATTCCATTAAAGTTCTCCTCTAAGGCCTGGGTAATGCATTTATGTATATCAGATCTCCGTAAATCGTGTCCTTGTGTGTCATTGAATTATGTGATTTGTAGCTTGATAAATGAGCAAACACAAAATTTTGTTTGTGTTTATTCATTCGCCCGTAACTTAAACGACCATGACCCTGACATGACTGTATGCATTGTGTGCATTACAAAAAGTTTTAATACAGGTTTATGGGTAATTCATATCAGGACACAAAACCAAATGATTTCTACGACGATACGACATAAAACCAAATGATTTCTTAGAAAAACTAATTGTGTCAACAACGACATACAACTACAATGTGGAGTACATTGTAGTGTGTGTTGTGCAGTGTTTGAACGAACACGTTACATAAGCTCACTTTATTCGTATATTTCTCGTTTCTTATGGAGTTTCCAAAAATTAATTAGGTTTTATAATGACGTAAGTAAATACGTACATTTATAGAGTCAATCAATCAATCAATATACTCTTTATTGTGCACATACAAACATTTTACAGAGAATACATATAGGAGCATTAAATTAAGTATAACAAACGCACACAAAGGCGGAGAGGAGGAGACAAAGAGTCGTTAGGTATGTCGTCTGATTTTGGTTGATTTAGTCAGTGATCCAAGATGTAGCATAGTTTACAAACAATACTCACAGGACACGGAAATCAGATCATTACACAAACGTCTTGTCTAACCTACATTCATGACCAACAACAGAGTTAAAAATAAAGAAATTCATTCAGAGCTCAAAAGGCTTTATCTAAAACAAGTGTTAAAACCGTTAGGCTTCTATCTCACGACACTCCACACAATTTACATGCTAGCAGTATGTAAATTTAGTTTATGTGTCGCCACGCCAAATCAGGCGGGCACTGGGCCAGTGGTACACCTACAGGTCGGCGAACTTTACCTCAGACTCTCTTGCGAATATATTTACGCGTAATACGAGAGATCAACGTCGCGATAATATTCGGGTATTGTGCTAGGTCAAGGTGAAGAGTAAATCCGGACTTTGCGCGGTGGGAAAAAAATATTTTCGATGTATCCTTTCTCGGATTTCTAGTCTTTATCATAACCTTATTTTATATCTAATTTGGAATAGAATAGAAGACCCTTTATTATTATTATTTATTATGTTATATCAAGCCCTATATTATGTGTCCCATTGTTGGGCAAAAACCTACCCCATTTTTTTAAAATTTTCTTCCATTTCATTCTCTGTTCAGAGCTTCATCACCTGATGATGGTCTGCCGCAGACCTGTAGAGTCTTGGGCAAAAACTGCCACTTTATGGGACCCAGACTCAAAGAGGCTTCGCGGAAGACCAAAAAGGAGATGGCGAGATGAACTCGACGTAGGTATGCCTGCCTCATTGGCGATATGAAGAAGACCCTTATTACGTATATTTTAATTTATTGTACTGCTGGGTAGGATATTTTGCAATAATAGTAGTTTATGCAACTGTCGTATAATGAAGGGTATTAAAACTCGAGTGTGAGTTTTTGAAACGAGCGGAGCGAGTTTTAAAATAGTAACACGAGTGTTTTAATACCCGTGTTATATGCAGTTGCATACACATATATAACAGTAGTATAAGTCAAGTATTGAAAACATAAGTAGAATGTTACAACATTTGTGTAGATAAACTAACATTAAAGTTGAACAAAATACTGGACTGGCTACAATATAATTAACGAGCTGTGGTGATTTTGCACGCGTAAAAAATCTATCCGAAAGGATTTGAGGATAAAACATATTTTTATATCATTAAGGATTGTAATGTAAATCAATGTGAATTTTCAATCAAAGCCATTTAATTTTTTGTGGAAATGTAACATGTATTATCAAGTCGAATCTAACGACACCTTAACGTTAAAATAACTGTAGCAGGGAAAGAAAAAAGTAGATACATACATAGATACTCTCGAAAAACAATACCCTCTTTCGGGCGCAGTCAAGTAAAAAGTAGGTCGAAACTTGAACGACGACTGATGCAAAAGAAGTGTTCGAAAAGTGTACGAAAGAAGTAGAAATAATACCGATCATGATAAACATAACATATTAAGATAAAATTTACTTTTTCCAGGTAATACCTAAAAATACTTTATCTCTTTATCTTTAGATTATATTATACCTATATTACTTATAGATAATAAATATCAATAATAATATAACAGAACATCAAAACCTAGTATTCACTAGATGACATGGTTACGTTCAGACCACCTTCAGATTTTTGACTTGACTTATCTGTAGCTGAATGTAGGTTTCATAATTATCTGCCTGCACGTGCAAAGTAACTAATGAAGATTTATTTCAAAATGCCACGTCCCACCGTGAGCAATTGTGTGTAGATTGTAGCTATATATTCAATATACCGACTAGGATAGATTTAAAAAGGGTAGTATTTAATCTTACAACTGTAAATCCACATTTTTCTATCAAAGTATTCAAAATTGCTAACAAAAATACTGAATTGCACACTAAATTTGCGCATCAAATAAATCAAATATACTACACTCTTTGATGTTTAAACCTAATCTATTTTACTGAATTACTATCTGTTAACTTATAGTAAATCTAATTATCCTTTTAGTGCAACGAAACATTTAATCTGTTTTTTTGGAATACGTCACCTATTAAATTGTAAAGAACATGAGTTATTCTAAATAAAACACCGGTTAATCAGTCATGTCATAAATTTTGGTCTTCTGACCCACTGTGATTAACGAGTGGTCGATCCAAGTATAAAATTGGACCAATTCATCATTTTTAAGATTAGTCATGAGGTCAACTCGGGGTCAAATGGGGGTGGACCCCAAAAATAACCCCAGTTCATGTCCGGCAAAAATAAGGGGTTTTGGAAGTGACCCCCAGTTGACCCCTTGGGGGTCAGGGGGGTCCAGTGAGGGTCGACCCCAAAAATGATCCCCAGTTCATGTCCGGCAGAAATAAGAATTTGCCAATCCACTAGGCTCGCTCGCTTCGCTCGCTCGCTGTGTATAAATATAGTCTAACCTAACCTAACCCATCCAAGTATGATTCTAAAATATTAAAAATCACAGGGG
>LUGF01046393.1:231275-244929 GCA_001625245.1 Calycopis cecrops | reverse complement strand
GTTAAGACTCAGACTGGAACATTTAAAAGACCAGTTGTAAAACTGTGTCCAATCCCAACGCAATAATTAATTAAATAATAAATAATAAGTAATATAATATAGTTGTATGTCAGTTCTGAATTTCGCATATCAATCGTGACAAACTTTGTATACATTTATATATTTGTCCCTTACAAATTTTCATTAATTTATGAGTAATTTCAGCAATATTTTCATTAATTTATATGCTATTCAACGCATTCTTTTGTCCTTATAACGCTGTTTCTACGCGTATGAGACTTTTACCTTTCTTTCATTGGTTTTGGAAATCCTACGGATTACCAAGCCGGGGAGGATGTTTGCGCTAATGATGAAGTAAGTTAGTTATCTGATCTGTGCTTAGCCAGTTTATTGGTAGTTGTACAGAGATGGCGCTGGTGTACTCAATTTACGAATAAGGATCAGCATCGCGTCATTCGCCATTCGCAATTCGTCCTTTCGTTCGTTATACGTTCTTCTTCCAGCTCGCTCCCCGCATGGCGCTGATCGCTTTAACACGCTTTATGTAATAGATTTAAATAATATATATACCGCTTTTTCTATTATTCAACCATCGTATTAGTATCAGTGTGAACTATAGTGAGAGTGGAACGGCGGTCCATTGTGCGACTATCACAAGCTACGCTGCGGCTCCATAGATAGTAGGTACCTACAGAAGAGACCAGAGAAGAGAAAGCAGAGAAGTGCACAGCTATCGGACCTGTGGGCTGCCCATCATCTGGTGAGTCACGCTTTGGATACCTTCTTGCTTCATCGTACAGGCGCATTCATCATTCCACTCAAAATACCTATATATACATGTTTCGCAAATAATTTTTCGCTAAATCGCATCCCCGCTACACCACAATGTTTTTAAACTTAGGGCACCGAAGCGTTCTAGCCATATATCACTCCAGGTTACAAGGCACTCCCGTCTCGACGGGGGCGCCGAACTCGCGCCGTCTAACCTTTTGTGTGCATTTAAACTGTACAACTATTTATATAATATACCTTCGCCCTTTGTTTAAACCTTTCAGTAAATATGGTTTTGGTACTTATAGGCATACCTATAAAAATCTATAGTTGTTCTAAAGTATGTATCTGAATAAACATGTAAGAGATATCTAGACTTCGTGTTTGTATTTTAGATTTGACTTTATTATTATATGTACTACATAAGATAGTACAGTTTTCAGACTTAAGAAACGCTTAGAGAATGCGGGGAAAGGGCGGAAGGTAACTATAGCGTGTGTTGCCTATGACAAATTTTGCGGATGGGTTACGGGACCCTCACTCTTCACACCGTTAAGTAGAAGTTTAAATTAATGTTAGACCCTCCTGTGACCAACCCCCTTCTGACCTGGTCCCGCGGCATATTGCCGGCTTGTCTCCTTTCCGACTTCGCAGTTCCTTCAGTATAGGGACGTTATAATTGTTTCACGGCTTATGCCACACTCATGCCGCTGAGAAGAAATGAGGAGTTGAAAGGAAACCATATTTTTATATGTATATGAAAGGATAACTTCCAGAAAAAACGCCCAGTCAAAACTACTATACCTAAAAACTTTAAATTTGGTATACCCGTGCGCCTTTAAAATAATAATTAATCCCCCAAAGTATTTTCAGAAATTCAACCCCTAAGGGGTGAAATACGTTGCAGTTTTAGTAGTAATCGCGGGGCGCAGCTACCAGTCTATATAATGTAAAATGAATGAGGTCTAGACGACTAGACAGACTCAAGGTTATTTTTATAACCAGTGACCACAACGACACGTGATGACAAAGCTTATCCGAATCAACGTCACGCTGTCCTTCAAATGGTGGCTCATAAAAAACACAGCGCAGCAACTGCGCAGCAACGATACAATCAAATATTTCCTCGTTCTTGCGATTTTCTTTGTTTGCCGCTTTACGTGCACGTTGCGATACAAATTACGTCTATATTATATATCCGCCCGCTTCGTTGAGCGTGAGCGATGAAGTTTATGAATAGCATACAACTTCATACATACATTATTTATGTCACCGTACCGATTGTAATAAACCAAAATAACTCGCGAGATAAAAAATTGTCGAAAAATTGTGAACTGTACCAGCCATTCACAATTTAACAGATTACTTTTTGTTACCTACTTTAAGAACTTGGAAATGGTAACAATTTTTACGTAGAGCAGCCAGCGCAAGATATATTTTTTCCCAGTACAGTTTTTTAAAGAATTTAACTTCCTTTTTAACTGTAAATATTTTCCCATGCATTATTGGTTCACTGGTGTTATCTTATGTGTGTACGGAATATCCGATTTTTATCACGTCCGCAGCTTAAATAAAATTTGATAACGTTTTTGTACACAATGATAACGAATAATTAACAACAACACATTATTTATCAATAATTTCAGAACTTGGCTACACCGGTAGACTGTAGTGGTGAGTTGTAACACCTAAAGATTAGCTCTCTTATTGAAGACTCTAAGGTTGCGGCTTAGCCGGCAATTTTCAATGTTATTATAACTTTACAGGGGTTTAACCCTATAAAAGAGAGCGATGTGAAGCGGTTTGCGGTCATTTTACCAGACTGAATGAGACGAAGGGTTATATCAGGACGAGTATATAAGCACGATGTTTTATATGACACACCACACTTATCCGTACCGCTCGCGCTGCCTGAAGTTATTTCCACTATCCTTGATTTTCCTACAGCAGTATTTATAATGCCGGCAATTATACTGCGATAGAATCGTATACACTAGTGGTAGTGGTTGATGGTAAATGGAGTACCTATTACTCTTTTGATTTCAAAGTTCGAGGAGAACTACAAAATTAAATGGACTCGAGGATTTTTAACGAGGCGTAAGGGATATTGCTCTAATTCAGTAACGAACAACGAACCAACACGAATGAATTACGTATGCCGTGAAATTCCAGCAATGACCATACATGCTTTAATAACCGCATTATCCATTTCAAGATAGCAGGCAGAAAGTAAACTATGTTCTTGGTTTACTTTGGTAGAGTTTTGGGTAAACTCCATTTTCAATTAATATTTGCGAATTTGTATAATATTGTTAATGTATTAGCGAAGACAGCCAGTGCGGAGCCCTAAGACGATTATATCCATAAGCCATTGATTTTTTTTTAATTTTGAGTACATAGTAAATTGAATTCGTTGCTCTTGCTGTATCATGTAGTCGGTACCGATTATATGTTAGTAGATATGATAATTCCTCTTGGTGTTCAAAGAAAGATCTAGGTGCGTACATCCTTGCAGCAGTATAGGCTTTTTTTTTTTTTTCGCGGGGAAATTTATGTATTACGGGGATATTTACCGGGCCGAGGGTGAGGTCCAGCGGATGTGTGTGGGACTCCCGCATAGACCGAATACCCACTAAAACCCCGCGGGCGCCATCGGCCGCCTATACTGAGGTGCCCCGGATCTGTCAGCAACAGGGCACGCAGCAGTATAGGCTAGTGGTAATGATGTTTAGGCAAAAGATTATTTTAAAAACTAGTAGCAACAGACGTCACACGTAACGCTAAACTGCATTTATTTCTCAATCGTTTCTGGATCGAATTTTGATATTCAAGATCGAAGAAACTAGAATGTTAGCTGATAGCAGTTGCATCATTTCTTGCTTGCACAAGATTTTTATTGAGACTATTTAATATGGTGTGTATGCTTTCAAAGGCCTATGAGTTATTTTTTTAAGCCTCAAGAGGAAAGGCTTATTTACCTCGAAGACCTCTTCGTCTTTTTCGAAAAGAGGGACAAGTGATGAGACCCATCAGAGATTTAAATGTCAACATTATCCCAGTCATCCTCATTAATATCTGTGGCACCACTGCTGGATACTGTCATCTTTCTTTAACCCTGAGGCGACTGGCTTTTGCTTTCACTACTCGCTTCCTATTCCACCCTAAACCAAGAAGTGTACGGAGATTCTCTTTCCAACTGATGATGAATAAACCCTCCTTTTTCTTAAAAAACGATTTTGGTGACTAACAACGCCTATTAATATCCGTATTTAGGCGTTGCCATCATTCCATCCCCAATATACTGACATACCGGGGCAGCAGCCGCCTCTCAGCAATACCGGCGGGCATTGCGAGAGCCAGAGGTTTTTTCCCCCCATGTTGGTCCGACTTAGATGCAATGCAGAAGAACTACATTTTACAAAAAATATTTGATATTTTACGTACGAATTTCCTCAACACACAATTAGCTGCTACAAAGGTAATATTTACGCATCGATTTCGTCCCCGATTTCATCCATTCGTCAACTACATCCACAAGTTCTTGTGATAGTTTTTTATAGAACATTCTAGAACTCTAACCCTGTTCCCAGTGTCAGTGTATAATTGGGTCACGGTTAAATCGATACCGCGCGTTTGCTGAACGACTCGGGGCTTATCAGTTTACAAATCGTTTTTAATCCGTTTCAATTTTAATGTACGGCCAAAACGAAACGAAAATACCTGGCACGACGAATAAGGATTAAAAAAAGTAAAAACTAGCATGTTCTTTGTACTAAAACTAGGATTTGAAACCTTATGGCTTCGTTATGAAATGATTGTATAATTTTGTTGTACTTGTTTTGTATCCATGTGTTGTTTGAGATGCGGCGGACCTGTCGGTTGTCTTTTGTTTATGAATCCCATATTGTGGTGGGGTCAGCCTTCCTTATTGTAATCTCCCACTTCGCTGTCTAAGACATGGTCCTCGGAAACTATAGCTAGCTAGATTTCATTAATCCTTAAAAACACTGATAAAAATAACGGGGACAACTCAATTATACGTAGTACGTCGAAGTTTTATCAACGAACAAATATAACCAAAACATGTTTAATTGAACGCTCAAAAACCCGTATTTCCTGCAGACGTTTTTTAATGAAAATTATAAGCATGTTGAAACTATAATCAACTATTTAGTGTAATAAACTTATTTTAGTATAATTATTATGCAGTAATATATTTTTATTTTCTAGTAAGTAATATTGGAAAGGTTTTTAATTAAAGCCGCGCGCATCTAATATTTCACTACCTTTTTTTGTTTTAAAACACAAAGCTTAGAAAAAGTTTTAATATCAAAACAAAAGTATTAGATATACTTTTGTTTTGTTATTAAATATTAAATATGACTTTCTACATATGAGAATAATATTACATCTTACCTTAGTGGTCTGTATCACATAAAAACAATTCGGATCACCTATTTTCTAACATAAAATAGTCACGAATACTCCGATTATTTATGATCAATTTCTTTGTTTTTGTGTAAACAAGCAGATATATTAAAGCACATATATGTTTATAAAGTAATACACTGTATATCTGATGTGATTAAATTAAGATAGAAACCACTTCCACAATAAATAGATTATCAGCTGTTCACATGTTTACTAGAGGCACAGAGGAAATCATTGAATCTTAGTTGCAAACACTCTGAATATCTGAAACAGAATGACAAGAGAATGTTTACATCAATACATTCAACATTGCACAGACGCAATACAAGCCCGCACGCACACACGCGCAGAATCGCTATTCTCGTTGAAGGAAGAAAAAGGTTAATGACGCTACGAGCCAGTAAAAGGTATGTTTAAAAGAGAAGAAAAATACGGCTTTTATGGTTCAAGACAAGGACGGCAATACAACAAACAGCATAAACAACGTACACACACACACATATTTGTAAAATATAGGAACTACAGAGTCATTCATATACATATTTAGCTAAAAAGTATTAAATATTAAATTTAAGCAAACATTCATATTTGTAAATTAATTATAAAATACCTGACACAACCTAGGTAAGTTTGGTAAGTTAATATTATGTCAAACATAATGAAACTTGATATAGGATTTTGTGTATTATTGTACCTAATGATGACTACTTAGGAACCTACAAAATTATTGAATGGCTTGATAAAACATACTTTTAAATTTTCATTCTTACATTTTGTAAATAAAATTTCATAATTAATTTTGATAAGTTTTTTTTACATTATTTGTTATTTTTTAAATGTCAAAACAACATCAACCATCAACTATGTACTTTACCATAGATAGCATACGTAATTTTTTCTTTAAAAGTTTGTGGTTTGTGGCGAGACGGAAGAAAATTTCATCGTAATGTCTCTTAGATCTAATGTCTGTAATTTTGATTATGTCGATATGTATAGTATATCTGTCTGTATTATAAAATTATTGTAAAGCCTAATTCACAATTGAAATATGAATTATGCATAATTTAATTATATGACTTTTTTTTTATCTACCTAGAACAATAAAGTTAGAATACATTTATCTTCAATTAAGCCAATTTGGCGGCCTTACCTATGTCCAACATAAATATAAGTGATATACTATATGTACATTGAATGAGGAAACTATTATTATAATTATAAAACAAATACTCTAATGTTTAAACCATGAAACTGTTAATAAAATATTCATGTTGCCTAGCATAGTTTTTTTAATTTACATTAACCAGCGAATAGCCAGTCCTCTATGACTTTGAATATTTGTTTCGATGGCGAAAATTACCTTATGAAGTTCATTTATGTTATAATTCTATATTTCATTTTATTTAAGGTAATAAGTCTACCATTCTCATCAACATCTAACCTGCAAACGTGCTGTTACATGGTGGGAGTTGAGGTATAATTATATATTTTACTTCTCCCTCATCTAGAGCTTTATTGAGTATTGATCCTTTTGTGTGATGTTTTTACTTGTCTATGGCTAAATAGTTTTTTGGACAACATTTTGACATGCCGTTCACGACAAAACGTCAAATGTTATTAAGTCAAAACAAACAAGACTATACGAAATACATAAAGCTAAAAGCTTACATAAAAGTGAATAATTCGTCTTTAGCCAGTTGACGATATGTAATAATTGTCAGGTACATTAATATTTATAGTGCTCCAAAATATTTTTATGTACTAAAACAGAACAGACAGAAAGAACAGAGAGTTTGTAAGGTCGTCTGTAAACTTACTATTTTTTAATATTAGAAAAAAATCTCATATTTGGGAATAATACTTAGGTGAGCAAAGTTAAAATACTTATAATAGATCAAGTGTTTTCTATGTTTTCCATACTTCCATCTTATTAAAATAATGTAACAACATTTACCCAAATGTATGTCTGTTTTTGCTTCTACAAATAGTGAAAAGCAATGCATATTTTTATCATAACTTCTGCCAATAAAGGTCTCTGTTATAACATGTCAAATTATGATAACAATTTTATCAAATATTTTATCTGTAATATTGATAAAAATCATTGTGTTCACCAAAAAGAATCATTAAATTAAAAACTTTAGTAGTGTTTCTGTAATAGCATGCCTAGGTTGTAAGTATATAATAGTAAAAAGTAAAAGTAAGTATATATAATAAATAAATAGGTGGTAAGTAGTTTAAAAATATGAAGTTTGTATGAAAGTTTTAGTTGTAATGAACAATAATTACAATTTTACATTCTATTTATGGGTTGGCATTAATAGACATCTGCAAGAAAATTGGGGTTATGAGGCTTGAATTAAATTTATTTTGGTTATAATTGTCTATTTGTCCTACAGTTTTAGAAAATTATTATATGTACAATATACAAGGTTAATATAAGAGGGAGGCGTTAAATCAAAAAACATATACTGGTGCCTCCAGTTAATCTGAACCTATTAAAAAAACTTAACAAGTATACAGAAAACATAATTTTTCAAAGAAGTTAAATGGAAAAAAATTGTAATCATGCTTTGTTTTGGGCTGCAACATTTCGCACGAGGTGAATGACCCTGGCGGACTATGGGTGGCGGGTGCTCGATCAGTTGATGATACAGTATATACAACGTGAGAAAAAACGTTAAAAAAATCCTGGGGCTAATCGGTTGCTCCAATTGATCTGATTTTTGTTGTGTAGCCTGGAAATGATGCACTAAATATGTGGTTTCATTTAAAGCCTCTTGCTTTTATCAACCTAGTAAAATATAATTATTATATATACAAAGTAAAAACAAGAGTGTGAAAAAGTAGTTTTTAATTGTTTAAATATCGCTTGTAAGAAAGTTTTTATTGTCTCTGTAAAGTTAATTTTCTTGCATTTAGAAAGTCCTAAAAAGTCCTACACTGACGCCAATGATGTGTCAATAAATCATGTGCATCATAGACTATAGTTTTTTTAAACAATGAAAAGATTTTCCTCATTTACGAAAACAAATAAAAAGCAGAAAAATTTCTTTTACATATTTTTTGCTGGTTAAATTAGCGAGGAAGCATAGTGGTTCTGCAACCATTGCCTGGATAGGTTAGTTAATTTTATTTATGTGCACTCAAAACTTCTGTCACTCAAGGCTTCATTTCAGAATTGTACTTATTGACCTCTAATACTGACTCAAATTAAGCTTTTAAATGATTATTTAAAATCTTTATTATATTCCATTTTAATTTTATTTTTTAAACATTACACTAGCAACTGAATCATAGTCAGTTAAAAAGGGTCCTAGTGATTTATAAATACTATTCTTAGTTATTTCTAGGACCATCAATTTTTTGCTTTCAATAAGTTATGCATAATTTTAAAATTAATAGCTATTACTTTTTTTCAAAATAATTCCATTGGGGAGGCTTGTCGGATATGGAAGAGGAGGTTTCAGTCGTCACCTCACCTCACAAAATTAAATTTCATGCAGAGGTATTGCAATTAACATTCTGATTTGTCATACATGTCCATTATTTGATGGCTTTTACCGTAGACAGAGCAAAATTAGCTCATACAATAGAAGATAAATTGTGACTGTACAGATAATAATGATAACATTTATATTTAAGTATCAAATATCATTGTTAAACAGTGCCAAGTGTAAGGTAAACAAGATATTGTCTTCTATAAGACAATTCATAATGGAAAATACAACTTACAATAGAGATTAATACGACAGACAGGCTACAGATCTTTATTTTCCTGTATATTTTCTTCTGTTTAATGTTTCAACTGGAAAGGGACATCATGATGGGTACATTGTATAAAACATAGATGTTTGTGAACAATATATTTTTCTTCACTAGGTACCATTTTAAACACGGAAAACAGGTTTTCTTAATGTATGAATATCTTTATATATATATATATTTCTAGTGTTTGTGTGTGTCACTGAACTCCTCCTAAACGACTGGACCGATTTTGACGAAATTTTTTGTGTGTTGAACAGTTTAGATTCACAAATAGGTCCGGCAGATGGCTATGCCATTGGTATGTCGAATATACAATCGTTGTGGGTTAAGTAACAGGTTGACAATTTGGCCACATGGTCACTCATTACCATGACAACATATTTTCCAATAATAACAAGAAAACTTATGTCGGGCAGCTACTTCATGTTTAACAAGATTTGATATGGATATTACCTAATACAAACAATATTTTAGCAAGTAATTAAAACACATATAGTAAAAAATTGTCATTAAGTATGTATATTATGTATATAAGGAGGGTAGTATGTATATAAGGAGGGAAAGCGCACTCCTGGTGGCCAGTACCTGCGCTACAGAGACGTCCTGAAGCGCCACCTCACCGCATGCAACATCCCATGCAAAGGTTGGGAAGAGCTCGCGCAGCAGAGAGGAAAGTGGCGCACCTCTGTTTATAAGGCTGTTGCTCACTATGAAAAGGATCGTGTGAAAGAGCTTGATGCCAAACGCCTTATAAGAAAAACCCGTCCGAAGCCTTCCTACACCTATACATACAATGATGACGGTCAGTTGTATTGTGCGCCATGCAACAGGGCCTTTAAAACAAAATTTGGCTTTGCAAGCCACATCCGAGCTCATAAAAGAGCCTAAACTCAAGGTTCGCCATTGACGGATACGTCACGGAGGACATCATATTTTATTGAAAAAAAAATCATCAGCCGGAGCCTATAGAACATTTATTCTCCAGTTATCGGTTGCCAATTGTCGCTTCAGCCTATTGGCTTTCAGAGCTATGCCAGTTACCCTGATTCTTTTGCGGATCATATCTCGCAGAGAAATCCCAAGCATAGCTCTTTTCATGGCCCGCTGAGTGACTCTAACCTTGTTTAAGAGGTACCTACAATCTCAGTATCTCGGCCATATGTAATCACTGGCACCACACAATGGTTGAAGCCTTTCGAATTAAGGCACTGAGGTGTTTGGGCGAAAAGATCCTCTTTAGTTGAACAATGTTCGTCCTAATTGGATTTAGCGATCCATGTCTTTCGTGAAGTTGGATTTAGTTAACTGGACATGTTGCCCCAGGTACACGTACTGATCAACTTCAAGAGATGTGCTTCCCACGTCTACTAGTACAGGTGTCATATGAACATTGGACTTCATGACTTTTGTCTGGTCCAAGTTCATTTTAAAACCGATCTGTTGTTAAAGCACTATCGAGATCTCCGAGCTGCTGGCTGAACGCTTCCAACGATATCGTCAGCGAATCGAAGGTGTAGTCACCATTGATCAGGCCAAGTCTTTTCCAGTCCAAAAAACTTGAAAGACATGTTCCAATGCACCTGTGAGAGAAATTACTCCGCACTCACGGCTCTCTCCCACACCTCTCTGCGATCTAATCTCTGGATTGGTTTCGAGTTCTGATCCTATAAACGGAGCAACATTGTGGAATCCTTGTACAAACACTTCAATTTCAATGTATCGAGTATGTGGCATCGCTGTATTTATTGGAGCACCACATGTCCCAACCGAATCAAAGGCTTTGTCCTAGTGGTCAAACGCTAGACATAAAGGCAGATGACACTCCGCCGATTTTTGTATAATCTAGCGCAGCGTCTGGATGTGGTACTAAATAGTTTATAGAAATAAGCCTGTTAAGGAGGTTGGAAGTCGACAAACCTGCGTGATACATGCCTAAATGCCTGCGTTGAAGTGATATGGGTTTGTAATTATTTTGTTAGGTTTCTTCTTTCTTCTTCTCGCCAGCATACTTCTGGCCCACGCTTCTTGAATACTGCCTTCGAGAATGACGTCAATAAATAGCTTCTGGAAGACACTTAGTTTAGTATCCCCCTCTCAGAAGCTTTGGCGTAATTACGTCATGCCCTGTGCCTTGCTGTTCTTCAGTTTTCTCGTACAGGCAGAAGCTTTCGTATCTCTCGTACAAAGTCAGGTGAGTTCGGCTCACGGATTTTTTGCCAAATAAATGACAGTCCGTATTGAATGGTACAGGTGTAAATCTTCTCTCTCTGTCTTTTAAATTCTCAGCCCTGGATGATATGACGGTGCCATCTTTGATCTTCAGTTTCATCTAATGGGGAGACAAAAAATTAAAGTTTGAAAATATTCGATGGCTGTTGAGAAAACATTGTTCATAACAATGAAGATCATCATCGATAGCAAGAGTTTCAATATGTATATTTGTAATACAGTAAGTACATTAGATACAGTATGCTTGTGACACTATTCTACAAGACATCAGCGCCGGATTTAGACTTCGGCGGGCCACAGGCAGAACATGTAGTGGAGGCCGTTAAGTTGTTTGTGGTTAACTGTTTTTTTTTGTTCAAAGTTTTTATTAAAGTGACATTAGAGAAGAGAGCAACTGAATAAGACGGCTAACGTAAAATTTATTCAAAATAAAAACAACAAATTAAATTATTTTTCGTCTGATTTTTATATTAATAAAGGTAGGAATCGATTATTTTGTCGAAGTTTGTTTCTCTCGATTTAATTTTTTTTGTGGTGTTTGGCGGAGCATAGGCAACTGCCATGTTGCATACACTGCTATACATACTACATATAGTGCCACAAATTTATCTGGCTCGGCACGGCAGCGTTCTTGTCAAATTAAGTGTTGCCAATAAAATAAAAATCCCGATTTTTAGAGTAAAAATAATGGATGATGCAGGGCTAATTAAAATTATGCCATCACAACACTAAAATCATGATAACTATTTATTTATTAGTTAATTAGAAATAAAAGAGTGAACTATTATATTTTATATAATTATTATGGTCGTGTAAAAATCAAGAATTTTACAAACTGCGCTTGGAGACGTTTCTCTACTTGCATAAAAAAACATTTTTTTTTCCATTTTTTTAGGTTAAATGTGTTATGTGCGTCGCATTCACCAATAAAACTGACAACTTTTTAAAATAATTTGTTTTGATTGTCTTTTTAAAATAACGGCTTTAGTTGCAGTTAGGGTTGCCACCCCTTTCTCTTAGAAATAAAGTACATAGACTGCAAATAGTAAGCAAATAGTAAGAAAATAAAGTACATGATATTAAAATAAAGTACATTTTGTTTGCTAAAAATAATACGTCAGAAAAAACATCTCAAAATTTTTTCAAATAATTATCACTTTGGTCATTACTACAGCCTATTTGTTTAATTTGAATAAGTAAAACACATTAGTTTTCGATGGCATCTTTTAGAAATCCATAAAAATTTGATTACGCAAAAAAAGTATTTTCGCGTACTTTATTGTTCTCATAAAGTATAGAGTACTTACTATTGCTTTAAAAAACGTACAATACTTTATTAATAAACACAGTACGGGTATCAACCCTAATTCCAGTCTTGGCCACCGGGTCAGATAAGTTGGCAGTGACTGTACACTCGTGCCCTGTTGCTGATAGATCCGGGGCACTACACCACAGCTCCCGAAGGCACTCGCAGTGGTTTTTCGTAGGTAGGGGCGCGTGGCGAGTCCAACACACCCTTCCGGCTCACCCAGGGCCGGTTGGACGGTGCCTAAAAGCATTTTCCCTGCGTCAAAAAAAAAATAACTGTATACATGTTATATACTATTATATACAGAGTTACTTTTTGGTCACCGACCAAATTTTAAAGTAAGGAAGTAAACATTATTCCAAGGATGTGTTTTAAATTTAATCGTCTAATTGTAATATTTTGTTCAATATAAATCGTTTTAAAATGGTCCTTAAAAATACAACAATCATTGTTCATACACAAAATGTATCAACTTCAAGGTCAGTGATCAGTGCCGCTCGCGACTCGCCAATCAGGTGCCATGTGGTGGCCAAGAAATATGTTTATAACATGGGACAAAGTAATTTCATCTAATTATTTTTTTAATCTTTTTTATTTCATTAATCGAATGTATTAACTATTCCGAACCAAACCTGAAAATTTGACCGTTGACCAAAAAATAACCCTGTATACATATTCTAAATACAATGTGACAGAAAAAAAAATATTATTTGTACGCTCAGGCATGGTAAAATATAAATGTGTATAACCAGCATTGGTTCTCACAGCAGTTCTATTTGTGCAAAGTTATGGTAAACTTCTAACTTGCAAGGAACAGGCATGAGGCGATGTATGTTCATAATGTGGTTATGTTTCTTCTAATTATATATATAAATATCACTATGTACACAAGTCTAGGGTGCTTCATATAGCAGCATGTTCATCATTAAAAAATAATCTAATCAAATTAACATGTTTACTTGTATAATCATGAACTCTTGTGTTGTATATTTTAGTATTATTGTAAAGTTGAGCATATTTAGGAGACGGACGCTTACAATAGAAATACTAATACAGTGGTTATGCGTGCCCTTATTGACTCCCCCTCAAAGGGGCCAGGCTTCCCCACACAACCGCACAAAAAGCGAAAGAATATCATCTTCACGG
>LUGF01046393.1:205557-222847 GCA_001625245.1 Calycopis cecrops | reverse complement strand
ATCGATTCGGTGAGTCATGGACACACTGCGTTGTATTTACCGGCTACAGCGGTCATTTAACGAACCATGAAATCAAGATTATTGTGAATTTCGTACGATTTATTGTATTCATTTATGAGGAATGTGTTTCGCTTTATTATCAACTAGTGCCAGTGCCGTTGGGCGTCAATTCTCGATGAAATTGATGGGTTTCTTGGATTTTATGTGGATGTAACCGCGTACTAGTAATAAAGTAACTGGCCTATGGTACTACTGAATAGTGATGTTTTCTGTTGGCCAAGGATTTTCAGGATCGCGTTATGGTCGCCGCACACTTATCAACTCCGAAAGGGATCGTAAACGCCTCGCCTAGAAAAGCGAAGAGGATACGATTACGTTACGTTTCCCATTAGTGTGCGTTGCAGTATGAAGTTTCACACAAAGAATACTGACCGGCTCGAGGTGATACGGTTACGACCCCTTTCCGAGTTTATAAGTGTGCGGCAACCATTATCAAGCTTATTATCAAGCAAGCAATTTATCAAGCTTAGCTGTTCTCAGCAGGCTTGATAAGCATTTATTTAACCAATTTTATTGCATTATTAGGTGGTTCAAAAGGTAAAGTTGATGATGAGTCATGATTTGACGATTCGAGGGAAATCGGAGCCAACTCTTAATTAAAAAATAATATATGCTTTAAACCACACAACTGAAGTAAAACTCAATTATTGATTTTTATTACCGTAGTTAATATAAAATATATCATGTCATATAATACTTAACATTTATTTTTTAAATACTTAAATTTAATTTGAATTTTGAATTTCAATGACAACTTCCATTGGCCTCGCCCGATGAGTGATCTTTTTACTCCCTGTGTAAAGCGTACGTATAGAAGTTTTACTTAAAAAAATAAAGGACTATCAAACCAACATTGTTTATAACATAATATTAACTGTAAAGTGAGCAGTGACTAGCCCCTTTAACAAATCCCGACATGGCCGCTACATTAGTACCGGTACACCGTACACATGCTTTGTAAACCGCAAATCAATAACAGCCGGGCGGTTGGTTGACACAACTTCAAACTGATGTGTATCCGATTAAACTTGCTCACCCTGCCGCCGCGGGAGAGAGAACCACTCGAACATTCGATTAAGATATAGCGTCATATTTTATACGTTGTGTAATGTGTTTGTGTATTTAGATGTAGACAAATGTTATTTACATTAATATATACTTTTATTTTAGCAGTGTAGTCGCTTTCAAGGTTATATCGAAATAAAAGTGAAATATGTAGCTTTTTTATTCTCTATTACAAGTCACTTTATGTATTTATTTATATCAAGTTTTTCAAAAACTCATAAGGGTTAGTAACAATTTTTACTTAGAAGGAATATTAGTAAACTTAAATTTCATTAAATTATTTAATATCATTATAATATTTTTTTGGTAGATATATATATATATATATATATACTAGCTTCCGCCCGCGGCCTCGCCCGCGTGAATTTCGGACTTCAAAAATCCCTATATTTTTTTTCCTTATTATGTTATTCTGATATGAAAGCTATATTACTGTAAAGTTTTATGAAAATCCAGTGAGTAGTTTTTGTGTGAAAGAGTAACAAACATTCTCACAAACTTTCGCCTTTATAATATTAGTAGGATTATATATAAATATCTACTTACTTACTACAAAGGTTTATTTATAATTAAAACACATCAACACCTCAAATCACGCTACACAATCATGTTAGTCCGGCTTGTGGCAAGAGCCCCAAGCCGGACTAACATGATTTTTAAATATATAATTTTAACGCAAAAACTACTTACTATTAAGTTACAGAATACAAGTTTAAATAAGTACATGTATTTTCCACCAATTATATCGAAACTGATGCGGATAAGACAAGCTCACTTTTATTCTTCTGTCGTGTACCTCAAGGGTATTGTTTGGCTGACTTTCCGGTTACTTTACTGCCTCTAGTGGGTGCTGTATATCTCGACTGTTTTGTAATAGACAGCTGCTGTAAATCTTAACTTTATAATAACCAGTCGCTTTGTAAATTTTGGCTACTTGAAAGTAGCCAGTGGTTGCTGTGAATGTCGGACAGTGTAAATTCTAAAGGTTGCTACGGACATTGTTGATCTAAGTAAATTCTTTTATTAATGTAGTTAGCACCCCCCAGTGCAAACTTTTAGTCTGCATTTATATGCAACGAAATTGCATACTTCAAAATAACGTAGAAGCGAACTAGAGGGGAGAGTAGTGGCGAGCTCTACGTGGATTGTACCTGCTGGATTATTATAGATTCAGTCACTTCTCCTGTTTCTTCCACACTCATAACTCTATACAAATACCTTTCAGGAAATAAGTAAGTTAGTCAAACTTCCTGATGACGTTCTGAAGCCGATATAAGTATCTATAAATACATATACAATAGTCGATCTTTACTTGTATAATGCCAAAGTACACGGTGCCCAGGGAGGAAAATTCTAGATCCTGGAGCACTTGTCTACACTTTTTCACGCTCGCTGGTAAGAAACTTGACAACTTTCGGATTGGGCAGCAGAAAAAACCGGCTAAATGCGAGTCGATATAGAGAATAGCGTTCCAATTGGAGGTGCGGTACGACAATTAATATAAAAGTTGATACAGTTACATTTGCGGGCGTACAAATTATAAATATGATTATGTGATCTTTTAACAGTCATATAATTATCGGTTTTATTCTTTTACTAGCTTCCGTCCACAGCTTTGCCCGCGTTGATTTCGGACTTCGAAAATGGAGGAGGTTCTCAGTTCTTAGGAATGTTTTTTTATGTGATCAGGTTGAAATTGAAGGATCATGCATATAATAGATATCTCAAGGAAAGAACGCTGGCAACCATCTACTTCTAACGACGATATCTCAAAAACTGATTGATATAGTGTAAAGGGCAATTTAAATCTACGTTAAAAGCCTAAGCTAACCAACATATTCATTTGGATAAAGATTAAGGCTGAACTAAATAAAATAAATTTGAAAATAACATAATGCTTTTATTTATTAAATTGAACATAAAAGTGGTTATTGTAAATCAACGGTAAGAGATGCTATCTTGTACTTATTTGTAGCATTTTTATAGTTTTTTAAATTCGCTAGTAATTTACTCAAATATATCTTTGCTAGTTTACACGGCGTTCGCGTGGCAAAACTTTTTGCGACCAACATTTAAAGCCGTATTTCCGCTAATTTACATAGAAGCATAGTAAATTATATAACTAAACCTTCCTAAAAAGTGACTCTTTCTACTTTCGAAAACCGTATAAAAATCGGCTCGGTACTTTTCGAGTTTATCGCGTTCCGACAGACGAAAAGACACCGCCGCCGGGGACTTCCTTTTATATTATTTATAGAAGATTCTAGATAGAAGATTATAGAAGATTTTTAGACCAACAGTAAGTACACTACAGTTTTGACCACATGACATAAAAGCGCATAAGCGGCTCTGTGGTTTTCGGTGCTTCAGGAGATGATAGCAGACAAATTCAATGTTTATATTTAATATTTTAAATTTGTATTGGAAGGGAAATTCAACTCGACCCTTTAATGTGTTCTAGAGACAGATATATATACAGACAAACAACCTTTTACTGGTTCCGTTTCTCCTTTTACCACACGGAACCCTAATACTGTGGCATATTTGGATACAGGCAGTTATCATGCCAAATAAAAGAACTTCCTACTTACATATAGTTTATGGTGCGTCGCTCCCCACTCCATGCCAGTTTGGCGCGCTATTTGGCGCTTACGTAAGAGTCCATCGGGCCCGGTTCAAGGCTTCATGATCAATCACACCCCTGCATTGCGGAGGAGGTTCTGTTCTCACCTGCCGGGGAGGAAATAAATGCTGTCATGTTCATTATCTCTTACGGATAGGTGCACACATTATGTTACTTGATAGGAACGGGGCGAACTTACAATTAACGATTTTAATAATCAAATTGCTTAGTAAGACTTTGTGATTTTTAATTTTAAAATGTTTACTATCTTATGTTTACTATCTTTAGTAAGAGGTAGTGCCACGCTGCATGCTTGCATGCAGCCGAATTGGGCCGGAACGACCGGGGAGGGACCTCTCGCTTACACGAGACCGGCGTGAAGTGACAGCTGTGCTGTCGCGTTTCGTGCGGTGTGTAAGTGGCCGGTGGTCCGCGGAGGTGGGAGGAGAGGGGGGGGGGCAGCGCATCTGTAGTCTATGCAGATGTCTATGGGCGTCGGTAGTCATGAAAATGGCTACAACTGCTCGTTTGCCCTCCTATACCATAAAAAAAAAGAAAGGTACGATGGGATTGACATGTCCAACTTAAGATAAAAGCCCCAAAATTTTGTTGTTGTGGATTAAAAAAAAAATTATATTGTGGATGAATATTCTTTCTTTATAAAAATATAGTGTAAGTACCTACTTGATTCTTTATTGATTAATTTTGTACTTGGTTGCAAATTTGATCGTAGGTTTTTATCTAAAGCTAGCTTTTACCCACGGCTTTGCTCACGTCCGTAAAAATATTTTTAAGTTTATTGGATACTTTTTATTTCAAAGACGCATTATTTTTTCTAATACCTCTAAGAATTTGTGTACGGAGGTGATGAGTTGAGTAGTTTTTGATTGAAAGCGTAACAAACAAACTTATGTATATTCACATTTAGGTATAATACTTTTTATTCTTCACACTCTATGCATACAATTAGAAACAATAAGGATATTATAATGATGGCATTTCTAGTGAATGAACTAAGGATACATCGTCATTTGATGTAAGCGTGCACGCGCGTGTCTCTACACTAGTACTCTACTCTATAATATGTAGACCGTAAACCAATCAACTAAGATATCTTCAAACATATCGTCCATCAGTCCATATAGCGTATTGAGCACAAACTAGTCCAGAAATTGAGTAATGTGCCGGTTAATAATATGAGGGTGATGATTGTTAGAATGAGGACTTTTTGATTGACAATTATAATGGATTCAGTGTTCTGATAACACTATCTGATAATGATAGGTAAATTCCAGTTGTCTGTCCGAGCTAACAGACAGTTAATTTGTAGATTTAACTAAGAAGTAATTAGCTTTTTTTAAAATAGTATTATAAGAGGGCAAACGAGCAGTCGGTGCCATGTTCATGACTACAGACGCGAAGCCATATACATCCGCACAGATGCTGTACAGATGCGTTGTCCTACATCCTCCGTCGTCCTACACGGGCCACCGGCTACTTACACATCACACGAAACGCGACAGCATAGCTATCACTTACGCTGGTGTCGTATAAGCGAGAGGTACCTTTCTGTGCGTGCCAGGCCAATTCAGCTGCATGCATGCATGTGGCGTGGCACTACCTCTTATTAAGAGGTGGCTTATGAACGAACATGATGCTAAAGCGAAAGGTGACCAAGAGATAAAAAACAGCACAAAATCACAGTAAAATATCACGTTACGTTACTGTTTCACATGATTTTACACGTGAACCGCAGCCTAATAATTAAGCAACATTCTCAAGGACTAAACTAATAATTAAGCAACAAATCAACCCGAGCACAATGTCCCGTTTAACATAACCGTGTGTGAAGTGCGCTTCAGTCGAGAACGTTCCACATTTGCATATGCGGATGACGTCACGCCCCCAGACGGTCCGGCATGCAGCCGCCGCTTTATTGAGCACCCGCTAGCGCGTGGGCGTATTCTCATTATTGAATACATTTTACATGACTATTAGTGATTGGATTTTTTAAATATAATATAAGGGGGCAAACGAGCATTCGGAGCCATTTACATGACCACACAGAGGCTATACAATGTGTTGGTCTCCTTCCTCGTCCGGAGACCCGGCTAATTACTACACACGTTACTTACACACTGCACAGAACGCGACAGCACAGCTGTCACTTTATGCAGGTTTCGTGTACGAGAGATCCCTGGTGGTGTTGTGCCATTTCGGCTACATGCATGCATGCAGCGTGGCACTATCTCTCACTGAATCGTATAAATCAGGAAATATGTATTGGTGTTAATAAGAAGAGCTGTGGGAATGGATAAATGATTCAAAATCAAAATCAAAATATTTTTATTAAAAATAGAATTTAAAAAATTGCTTTTTGAACGTCAAAAACTTCCATCTACCACCGGTTCAACCCTAGCCCTGTCCTGAGAAGAACCGGGGAAACAAATTCAGCGGGCTTCATTAATTTCTTCATTATACATTCTTCATTTACCTATATAAAACTCAAACGTGACATAGCCATCTATCAACGCACAGCCCAAACCACTGGACGGATCAAGATGAAATTTGGCATTTAGGTAGTAGTTACGACATAGGCATCCGCAAAGAAAGGAATTTTAAAAATTCAACCCCTAAGAGGGTGAAAGAGGGTGTTGAAGTTTATATGGATTTCTTAGAAATTAACGCGGGTGAAACCGCGGGTCACAGCTAGTATTATTATAAGAATGACGATGATGATCAATCTATAGCGTTAATAAGAACCCCTTACTGAATCGTTTAAATCAGGAAAAGGGTATTTGACACTATCAAAAATATACTACGAATTATAGTCATCATATTAAATAAGATAATAATAAACCGTATACAACCGTTATGTGATCGGTTGAAACTCAGATAACGTCACTGGCAAATAAACTCTAGCCGAACTGCCCTAGTGTTTACACTTTTGTCACTTGCGTTTGACGTTAATCTAATCATATTGCGCCGCCATGACAGTTTGCACTGTTTCAGGCGCGAGTGTAATAACTCAAACTTTAACATTATTTTTTGTTGTTAATACTGATTATTTTCTGAATATATTTATGTACCTAACGTGTTTACCAAATCATAAAGTATGAAATAAAAAAAATCAAAAAATTATCAAATACCCTAATATGTGTTGGTGTTAATAAGAAGAGCAGTGGGAACTTATAAAAGCTTATGAGGATGACGATGAAGATTTAAAATATTATTGCCGTCTATATACGTTTGCATAATATGTGTGGACGTCTATGGGCGTCGACAAAAGGTTCCGACTGCTCGTTTGCCTCTCAATACTTTATATAAAATAGAATTGGATTTCGATTCTCTTTCGGAATAGCGATTTGGAAACGGCATACGCTTACTGATATCGAGTCGTAGTCTTCTGGGAATAAGATTTGTGGAAATAAAGAAACACGGAAATAGGAATAAATACGGAGAAATAGGTGTGTCGTCGTAGTGAACCGGCGGGCGGTGGTCTTGTCCCGCGGGAGAATGGTGAGTGTGGACAAATCTATGTTTTTTGGATAAACAACTGAACGCGGCATTCAAAAAATTGTAGCCACCATCTAAATATGTATATGCAAAAAGTTTGTATGAATGTCTTTTATAGAATCGGAAACTATGCATTGAGACTAAATAACTCTTGAATAGATTAACAAGCACGACACATGCTACTCATTCGCCTCGGAGAGCAGGTTAGACGTCATTTCTGCGCTCCTACGTCTGCTATCTGGTCAGACTGCGGTCTCGTCCGAAAAGAAGAATAGACAGTGCACTTTTGTCCTTTCACATGTGTACTGTAATATGGCCAGCGCAGTAGACTTGTCTACATAGAAATGGCCGCTGAAGTCGGTATTCGACCAGGAGGACTAAAATCAAATCAAATCAAAAAGTTTTTATTCAAAATAGAATTACAGGAATTACTTTTTGAACGTCAACAATTAAATCTACCACCGGTTCAACCCTAGCCCTGTCCAGAGAAGAACCGGCGAAACAAACTCAGCGGGCCTCATGTTGTGATATGTAAAAGTAAAAAATATAAAAATACAAATACGTTTGCATATTATTAATGATATAATATAATACAATTTATGAATTACAAAAATTATGGTACAGAAACAGCCTGGGAGGAGGGTACTAATTCCAAGATGTGGTATCTGTCATAAAATCTATTAACCTTATAGTATGCCTTACCTAATACTGTGCTAACCAGCCTCTATTACCGCAAGAATATTAGCCGCCAAATTATCAGGTTTGGTTCGAAATCAATAATACTCTCGTTCGTGTATGAAATAAAAAAAAAATAATTATTAGATACAATTACGTTGTCCCATGTTATAAACATATTTCTTGGTCATAATCATATTTCCGCCCAGCGTCCTTGACCTTGAAGTCGATACATTTCTTGTCAGAACAACGATCCATGTATTTTAAGGACCATTTCATATCGATTTTTATTTTACAAAATTACATATACGACGATAATATTTTGAAAACACACTCTTGGAATTATGTTCACTTCTTTATTTTAAAATTTGGCCTGCGACCAAAAACTAACCCTGTATATCTGACCTTAGTAAGATGTAGTCAAACATCACGAATGTGGAGGTCTCGCTTACATGATATCAACGCTAAGTCCTGTTTATGAGTGTCCTGTGGCAGGAGAGAAAACGCAACTCTATTACCCAGATGTTTGCGTCGGCAGTTATGAAGGCTCCTGCTTTGCCACCGTATAATAAAAAGTCCTGGTCGATACCTACACCGCAGCCATTCCAACCAGGTTGCCTGCATCACCTTTATGCGTTAAACTGGAGCGAGCTCTTGAAGTTTGGCCAAAGGTCACCACTATTGATTTTTGGTTACGTGATTTTCACTCAGCTCAACTAGCGCAAGGCCGCTGCTACTTGCCTCAACATGTTTATTACCAACGTAATTTATATCGAAACTTTATGTTCTATATTTGATCGAAGACTTTTAATGTCTGTAAGTTATTATTATAATAAAAATAACGGATTTTATTGCTGTTTATTTAGATGGTTAACGAGACAGTTTTAGATGCTATGGTCACGGGTGAGGTGGCAGATCTCATGGCGTTATAAGTTATTAAAAATAAGGAAATCTTCTATTTAGATGTTTCGGTTAACGCAAAAGGTACTAATATATCTTGCAGCTTTGAGGTACATTTGGTTTTATTACTCAAGCAGAGGTAGGTACCGATCCATTCTCATCCAGTTAGTACGTACTTTTTACTAGATTCTACTACTAGGGATGTGTTAGTTTTTCCGTAATGTTCTGTGATCGGGGTATAGTGTATGAGCTCGCTTCGTTTGTCCTAATTGCCCCCTTAAGCTGAAGGCTATGCCGCCGCGATTTGTGCGGTTTGTGGGTAGTAGGTATAACGAAAGAGGAAGCCAATTATTTTTCGCCTCATGCAGGTTCGGCGGCTTCCGTGACTACCCACATCGGAGGTGCTTAAGGAATTTGTTGAAATATTAAAATTCTACTTTACCGATTCGATAAGTACAACACTTTTTGAGGATGTGTCACCTCACCATTGTTATACTCTGTACTTTTGTAGAATTTCGTAAATTAAAACTACGTTATAAATTTCTTTAATCTTTTAATAAATAATCACAATAGAATTTTTCACCCGAGGCGTTGTGGAGGACGCCAACCACACTGGAGGTGTGCCCGGTGTGGTCTTTGCAGCATCAAAACCTAGTGTTGTGCAGGCAGAAGGCCTGGTGTGGAAAGCCTTGTATAACCAAAGTGAGCGGACTGTCGCGAAAAGGTTTTGTTACGCGTAACTCGATTATACTCCTCTCAATATAGTGTACCTCATGACACTGAACTTCTTTCCAAAGTAGCTGATGATGATGAAGTAAGTCGTAAGATACCGCTGGTATCGTTAAAGACTTGATTCAACTGGCGTATAAAATGGCTCGATGAATTCTAGCGTATTTGAATATCCGATGGGGCATAATTCACCGTAACGCCGCGTCTGGCTTACTTAATGTGTCCTTTTGGCTCGAAGCTGACACTAAGCGGGGGTTAGGCCAGTTATTAAAGTATCTTAAAGTAGGTAACCCATTTAAGTTGGCTCCTAAAATAGATTCTAAATTTGAATTTAAAAAATATGTAGAGTTCGTGCCAGCCATATATTATATTGATAAGAATTAAGATGCATTGAAACCGTGTGTGAACCAAAAGCTAATACTCGTATATATAGACTTTTGGAAAATACTTCAAGTATGTTAGTTAGTACATAGTTAGATAATTCTCCTGGAATTATCCGTCATTTTGTAGAAAAGTACAGAAAATACATGTAAATCATAGATTGTAAAATTCTATGCGCGACGTTGAGGGCGTCAAAAATATAAGGAAGACCCTACAAACTTGCTGATTGGCAGTCGCAAGAGTTCTTTTTATAGCATAATGAACGAAATGAGCAGTCCGAGCCATTTCCATGACTACCAACGGCTATTGCGCTGCTCTCCTTCTTCCTCACACCTCCATGGGCCACCGGCTACTTACACATTGCAAGAAACGCGACAGCATAGATGCATGCATGCAGCATGACACTAATCTCATTTGATTGATTTAGCAATATTAGATTACGGTCATTTAGCAAGTCGCACCCTTATAGGTCATTAGGTCAAAAAACTCTATTTCATATTATATGTATTGGTGGCGTTTATGTTAAAATATACAGAGAAATACTTTTCAATGCTTCTGAATATTGAATCGGCTATTAGAACCGCCAAGATGGTTGGTATCTGGAGAATTTTATCGGCGGAATGTGGAAAGACGTGAGAGGCATTCGGCACGAAATAAAATTAGATGTGTTGAGGCATTTCGTAATCAATTGCCGCAACGTTACATCCTTCCTGTGAAATTCGCCTAATTCCTCATTAAACTTTCATGCTCATCAGCCCCTTTCGGGGCTATACCCTCCTAGTGCCCAGGGATTATAAATTGAGTTCTAAGGAAAATGCCCATTGTCCTTTTTAAATGACAAATATCCAATTTTTAAATATTTTATTTGCGTTATGTCTAATGTAAATGTTGATGATGTGAATGAGATGATCATACAATAGAACAAAATGCACAATAAGCATTGAACTATACTACTATCGTAGTAACAACTCACTGACAATGAGTAGGAAATTTTAAAATTGTAATGATTCAAAATAATGCAAGGGACAGTGGGCGTTTATGCGACATAATATGATGATTCGTCTGGGCGTTTGTTTAATATGTATATTGATTTGTCATTTATAAAGAACAATGGACGTCACGAGGATACTTCTAATTGAACAACGTCCTTAGCTTAGACTACTTTTTCTTTCATGCACACCCTTACCAACCTTAGGGTTATCTGCAAGATATTACTCTGTAAGCAATAAGACCGCCTTTTGTGCACATGATATTTTATATGTAAAGTTTAAGTTTTATACAGTTTATATCTTATATGTATATAGTTTTTATTTGCACAATAAATAATACTTCATTTAATTTTATTGAGTTTTTGAAACTACAAAATTGATGATGAATTGAAGCGCCTGTAATCTCATCTTTGGTAAGAGGTAGTGCCACACAGCATGCTTGCATGCAGCCGAATTGGGCTGGCACGACCGGGGCGGTACCTCTCGCTTACACGAGACAGGCGTAAAGTGACAGCTGAGCTGTCGCGTTTCGTGCGGTGTGTAAGTAGCCGGTGGCCTGTGTAGGTGGGACGACAAAGGAGGGCAGCGCATCTGTATAGTCTCTATGCGGATGTTTGTGGGCGTCGGCAGTCATGAAAATGGCTCCGGCTGCTCGTTTGACCTCCTATATCGTAAAATAAAAAAATCTACACAGATACCATCAACAACTTTAGATCTACGAGTTTTGAAAATTTGTTTATATTTTTTATACAAAATAAATATTATTGGTCCATCTGAATGTTATAAACTCTACGCACCTTACAAAGAGCGGGGTGGAAGGCGAGGCAGCCCTTGCGCCTCGGAAGAAAGACTTACAAATGTCACGACAGTACAATAAACAATAGACAGAACCAAGTTTTCTATGATGTCAGCTATCTATTTACAGCTTCCTAGTGTTTAAAAATACCCCTGTGTACGTAAGTAAAAGTTTCTGTAGCTGGGGTTTGCGCTACAAGTTACGGCATCGGCGAGGCTCGGGTCTACTCGGCTTAATTCGGCATTTAGAAGAAAGCGCATCATTATATCACCTTTGGAATTACCTGACGTGTATACGTAATAAGTACGTTTAGTAGGTAGTCTCGTCGTCGACTGCACGTGTACTCCGAAGCCCATTTAATCCACGTGTCCGCGATAGCTACACGTGGATCGTTAGAGGGGAAGGGAACTCAGTTCCCTCAACCATAATAGTTGAAAGATGTATTTCAGTACTATTGGAACGCGACTCTCAAGAAAGGAGGAGTTAGATCTGGCTCGTTATTGACCTTTGTGGTCCAACTAGTTATTTTTTTTTTTTAATGGTATGGGGGGCAAACGAGCAGTCGCAGCCATTTTCATGACTACCGACGCCCATAGACATCCACATAGAAACTAGACAGATGCGCTGCCCTCCTTTCTCCTTCCACTTCTATAGGCCACCGGCTACTTACACACCTCACGAAACGCGACAACACAGCTGTCACTTCACAGCGGTCTCGTGAAAGCGAGAGGTACCTCCCCGGTCGTGCCGGCCCAATTCGGCTGCATGCTTGCATGCAGTGTGGCACTACCTCTTACCAAAATCTCTTACTATTGTACTACGTTCGATTGTATTATCCGTTGAAGGTGTATTGGACTTTCCACAGCATAGATCACTCAAAATAAAGTAGATAGCGTGTTGTCGGAGTGTTAAATTATTTTTTAAGTATGGTTTTTTAAGCGGTAGTGTCACGCTGAATGCTTCTCGCTTACACTATAGCAGCGTTAATTGACAGCCGTGCTGTTGCGTTTTGTGTGGTGTGTAAGTAGCCGGTGGCCCATAGAGGGGGAGGAGGAAGGAGGGCAACGCGTCTGCATAAACTCTATGTGAATGTCTATAGGCACCGGTCGTCATGAAAATGGCTCCCACTGCTCGTTTGCCCCCTTATACGAGGTCGAGGCCAGTTCAATTTTTTCTACATAAAAATGTTATCGGCTACAACTTTTTGCATTCATTCGTTCACCCACTTAAAAAATGTAGAGTTCCTCTACAATTTCTTTCTCAAATAATACTAAGAGCATAGCTATTTGTTTCTAAACGATTTCTACACAAAACCATCAGTAAATAAATAGCCATTATTTAGTCAGCCGAGATCACGATATTTATATAATATTCATGTTTTTTTAAACACTCCCATATTTGTTCTCATGTTTATTTAATGCACTATGTGACCTTTTCTAAGAGATAATGACCATGACCTTGCCCTCTTAAGTTCAGTTTAGCCCCAACTTGAAGTTGAAACCTAAGCAGACTAATAGAATGCCTAAAGGTTATCTCTAGGACACACAGCTAGTCTCCTAAGCTCATTAGTTCTATTTGAATAATCCTTTAAGTATAAGATACGCTTCTTATAAGCCCTGCAAGCTTAATAACTTCTGTACGTAGATAAATAATATAAAGCTTTAATATGAAATGCTTTTTATCTTATACTTTTAATATTAACTCTACGTGTATTTATAAGGCTTAGGTTTATTGGGTTTTGTAGCCGAGTATAAAAGCCAGTTAATATTTATTTGTTTTATCCTTATTTTTACAAAACACCGACCAAAATTAACGGAACGACTTATAAAAATAACACACAATTTTATAAAAGACCATTTTAAAAGTACATTATACTCATGGAATCATTTAGATGTTTTTTAGATCACAGCGTAGCTGACAAGCCCTCAGAACTTCGTGTAAGAGGTAGTGCCACACTGCATGCTTGCATGCAGCCGAATTGGGCCGGCACGACCGGGGAGGTACCTCTCGCTTACACGAGACCGGCGTGAAGTGACAGCTGTGCTTTCGCGTTTCGTGCGGTGTGTTAGTAGACGGTGGCCTATAGAAGTGGAAGGAGAAAGGAGGGCAGCGCATCTGTGTAGTTTCTATGTGTCTATGGGCGTCGGTAGTCATGAAAATGGCTCCGACTGCTCGTTCGCCCCCCGATACCATAAAAAAAAAAGGAATAAAACCGAAAATATATGGCTGTTAAAAGATCACATAACCATATTTATAATTTGTAATAATAAAAAAACTTAATATTACTAGGTATTACACAAGCAAACATTGGCACGACCTGAAGATGCACTGATGATTCTCCACACACACATGAATCTGTGCTTCTATCTTCTTAAGAGTAGAGTTCCTAGGAGAACTCTTGTCGGTGGAGTTCCTTTTTCCACGTGGCTCGGTTCTCTTCTATTCATCTTCTAATAATGCAACGTTCGCTTTCTCTGATTGATATGCGTTCTTTTTGGCCTTCATCTCCCTCTCTTTGCCTGCGCTTTACCTTTGAATAATATTGTATTGAAAGTATCAAATCGTACTGGTAAGTGTCCCAAAGCTGCACGAATAGGGCCGGCACGACCGGGTAGGTACCTCTCGCCTTCACGACACCGGCGTAAATTGATAGCTGTGCTGTCCCGTTATTGAGGTGTGTAGCCGGTGGCCCATGTAGGAGGGAGGAGGACGGAGGGCAACGCATTTGTATAACTTCTGCGCGGATGTCTATGGGCGTCGGTACTCATGAAAATGGCTCCGATAGCCCGTTTGCGCTCTTAGTTTATGGGGTAAAAAACCATCTATTTTCTGTGTTATTTACCCTCCTACTAGTCTCAAAACCTCAAAAGCCTACCTGTTAAGATGTAACCTATGCAAGAGTAAATCCTTACAAAAGTAAAGCCTATTGCTATTATAAATTCAAGGGTTTCTTCATTATGCTTTCACGTTTAAACCACTGTACGAATCTGGTTCAAACTTGGAATTGATATAGATTACAACATATACAACTATCTTCACGTAAGTTAAGACCCGGGGTAGGTAGAGAGTACAGATAGATATCACTATTCACTATCCTAACACACTTATCTAGCCGATTGCGAAGACTCTTGACGCTATTTTCGGACTACTTGCACATGAGTAACGTCTCTTTACTCTGTGCTACTTGTAACTAATCCTACTAATATTATTAATGCGAAAGTTTGTATGTTTGTTTGTTACTCCTTCGCGCAGAAACTACTGAACCGATTTTCAGAAAATTTGGCACACACATAGAGGGTAACTTGGATTAACACATAGGATAGTTTTGTCCTGAAAAAATGTTTCTATGGGATGACTTTCTATTTTCCACGGGATCGAAATGTACGCGCGTGAAACCGCGGGGCGCAGCTAGTAATGTAATAATTTCGGACTATGCGTTAATTTAAAATTTATTTTTTGAAAGAAAGAAAGAAAAGTTTTTTATTCAAAATAGAATTACAGGAATTACTTTTTGAACGTCAACAATTAAACCTACCACCGGTTCAACCCTAGCCCAGGTTGCTTTTTTTTTTTTTCCTTCCGTCCTTAAATAAATAAATAAACCTGATACATAGAAAACAAGTATATATTACAATCTAGAGCAAAATAAAAATACTTTGTATCTCGTAGGAAATTAATGGCTTCGCTATAAAATATTTTACGCTAGTGCAACCGCGGGGAACAGCTAGTATAAAAATATGTTAAAAGCCCATGCAGTGGACAAAGAAAAGTAGATTGCATTCTGTTCCAGACTCTCCCATTTCCCGGGCTTTGTCTTAAGTTTGTTCCTTCCGGCTCAATTCTTTGGGTCCCCGCGGTGGAGATGCTATTTATCCGAGCTCTTCAACTTCTCTTACCTATTTCTGTTTCATATTCGAGTTGGATTCAAATGCATGAGATATAAATATTTATAAGCTGTTCCACAATATTCGTCCATTTCTATACTGCAATATTTCTATATCTATTTTTTTTTTTTTTAAGATATAGGAGGGCAAACGAGCAGGCGGAGCCATTTTCATGACTACCGACGCCCACAAACACCCGCATAGAGTCTATACAGATGCGCTGCCCTCCTTTCTCCTCCCACCTAGATGGACCACTGGCTACTTACACACCGCACGAAACGCGACAGCACAGCTGTCACTTTACGCCAGTCTCGTGTAAGCGAGAGGTACCTCCCCGGTCGTGCCGGCCCAATTCGACTGCATGCTTGCATGCAGTGTGGCACTACCTCTTACCAAAATATAAATTAACTCCTTCGAAACGGCTGGACCGATTCTCATGAAATTTTGTGTGCATATCGGGTAGGTCTGAGAAGCCGCGGAGCGCAGTTAGTATTATATAAATGTCTCGTATCACAATGTTAATTACTATACTCTTCCCAAACGGCTCGATCGATTCTCATGAAGTTTTGTGTGCATATCGGGTAGGTCTGAGAATCGGCCAACATCTATTTTTCATCTCGATATTTCAACGGGATCGAACTTACGCGAGAAACTGCGGAGCGCAACTAGTATTTAACAAAGTATTCGATGAGTCTAATAGAATTAGTAGTAAAACTATACTCGGAATTTTAATTCGATTCCACATTTGACATTAGCTACTGTCATTTTATAAAATAATGATACCACATATAACATAATAGTGATGAACACAACAATCGATAAACAATCGCGATTTTATGTTTATATAATTATAATTATAATGTCAGTGTGCCAATTAAAGAATAAATGATAGATTTTTATTGAAATAAATACATAATAATTCATAATAATCATTATTAATTAATAACAAGAGCTTAATTTTATTTAAAAGTCAATATTTCTGTTTTTTATATTATTTTGTTATTTATAGAGCCTTGATAGATAGTTTTCTGTCTTGGCCATACACGCGAGATCGGACAGCTACCGCCATTTTGTTTATTTTGCCATTCGGCTTCATTTTTCCAGTCTGACTGCACGAAGACTGCACTAAATAAATAATAATATCTGTGGACTTTACACACCACGTTAGCCTAGCCCCGTGCTAAGTACCGCAAGGAGTTTTGTTACGGGTATTAGACAACGAAATGTATTTAATATGTTTTATGAATTTTAAGAAATGTTACATATTTAAGATTTTTATTATAGAAATACATACAATACAGAGATAAACATCCATGACCCAGGCGGGATTCGAACCCGCGACCCCTGGCTCAACATGCTCCACTTATCCGAGTCCTGTACCACTGCGCCAGGCTGGTCGTCAAAAATATGTTGTTTAATTGCGATATTTTGTTATTTTGTTGAGTTTATTAGTAAGAGGTAGAGCCACGCTGCATGCTTGCATGCAGCCGAATTGGGCCGGCACGACCGGGGAGGTACCTCTCGGTTACACGAGACCGGCGTGAAGTGACAGCTATGCTGTCGCGTTTCGTACGGTGTGTAAGTAGCCGGTGGTCCACGGAGGTGGGAGGAGAAAGGGGGGCAGCGCATCTGTAGTCTATGCATATGTCTATGGGCGTCGGTAGTCATGAAA
>LUGF01046393.1:186401-204999 GCA_001625245.1 Calycopis cecrops | reverse complement strand
AGCCACAACAATGGGACACATAATGGGCTTGACATAATAATAATATAATATAATAATATGTAACCACACAATGGCTGGATGCTGGTGACTCAGGACATTGGCGCTCGATGGGAAAGGTCTAGGTCTACCAGTACGTCTTACTGCTGATGATAATAACGATGACGATGAACGAAACAATACTGAAAGTTGGTGGCGTTTTATTGATCGTGAGACAAGTCTATTAAAGGTTCTATTGAAATTTTGGGATTTTATAAAACTACAGCGTTTGGCTCGTATGCACCACGAATATGGTCGATGGAAAATTAGTACCGGGCTATGACGCTGCTAATGCCTTTGCCGCTTTTTTCCAATCTATTTACTCACCCCAAGAACCCAATGTTAACATGGATAGGGTATTTACTGACGCGGAGAAGTATTCACGGGTGTCATTCGACCACATTATATCGGAGTCCGACATACGAATCTCAGTTAAGAGTATCAAGGCCCTGAGTGCTGTAGGACCTGACGGTGAGCATCCCTTATCCCACCTTAATAAAGATTGTCTCAGTATATTTAAAACTTCTCCATTATATCTACAACCTGTCAATTTCAAATAATACATATCCGACATTATGGAAAATGTCATGAGTCACACCTGTCCCTAAGAGTGGTAGTAAAACTAGGCTAGATAATCACCGTCCAATTGCCATCATATCAGATTTTCGAAAGGTACTGGAAATTATTTTGAACTCTTATATCACAACCTAAATAAGATCACGACTGTGCGATCCGCAACATGGCTTCCGTACCTGTAGATCGACCACGACCAATCTCATCAACTTTGTAGACTACACGGCAAAAGCATTGGACCAAAGAAAGCAAGTTGACGTCGCCTAATTGGACCTCCAAAAAGCCTCTGACCGTGTTAATAATGAAGTACTATTAAATAAATTTTGGAAACTAGGTTTTACGCCTAAGTTTATTTACTTATATACTTTGCCTGCTATTTATCCGGACGTGTCCAGTATGTACAACTGGGACGAGTACGTTCGAATCCTTACTTTATATCCGAACGTACTCGTCCGTTGACGTACGTCAAGGAAGCCTTTTGGGACCTACTCAATTTTTAATAATGATTAACGATCTGCCAGAGATACTTATTAAAGCACAATGCCTCATGTTCGCAGAGGACTTGAAATTATTTTTAAACGTAGAAGACATGTCGGACTGAGAAGCGTTGCAAAGCAAAATTTTGACCTACATGAGATCTCAGTCGCCGATATTGTATACTCCTACAGTATGGAGGATGCGGCAATAAATAGGGTTAATAATATTCGCGATTTGGGGATGTATTTTGACTCTTCATTATGACTATGTTCATTTTAGGTCAATTACCTTTAATGAACAAATTAAACACATTTGCCAAAAAGCCTACAAAGCTCTTGGATTTGTAAGAAGACAGACCTTTAGGTTTGAAAATAAATCATGTATTATGGTTTTGTATTCCAGCCAATTCGTTAAGGTCTATACCAAATATTTTAAAAACATAGATGATAATTTAAAAAAAATATAACTGTTTATTGTTATATGTAGGTATTTATTTGATTCTGTGTATGTGTTGGCTATATAGCTGTAAATAAATAAAAAATAAATGTTAAAATATAGAAGAATTAAATAACGATACGAACGTATTACTTGACGGGACAATTCTTGAGTTTTTTTTTAATTATTTTCTTTTTCCTATTCTATTAAACACTTCTTGAAACTTATTTTCTATTCAGTTATATATAGAATGGTAGGTAAATTATAACAAGCATATTCCTCGTTTATAGAAAATATAATAATTGTAATAATGAATGAATGCATGAATGAATTAATGATTCTTTATTGTGTACACAAATATATATACAGGCAATGTTATAAAATATGCTTAGTTAAAATTATATACTAACACAAAAGGCGACCTTAGTGCTTAGGTAGCAATATCTTCCAGGTAACCTTTTGGCATTCGGGACAATACAATAATTTTCTTAGTAGATAGTACAAACAAATAAAAATAAATATATTCGGTACTGCGGCATATAATATATAATAAATAAATTATACACATATATACACACATACATATTTAAGTACATTAATACAATAAATGGAATATAATATACTCATGATATTATTTTAAATTGATACATAATTATCACAGATAAATAAATATGTGATGTGATAATTATTTAGGGAGGTGCATAACTAAAGATCATGTCTGTCAGTAGCCAGTCAATCTTATTAATATTATAAATGTGTAAGTTTGTCTGTTTGTTTGTTTGTTTGTTTGTTTGTTTGTTTGTTTATTTGTTTGTTTGTTTGTTTGTTACTTCTTCACGTAAAAACTGCTGAACCGATTTTCATGAAATTTTGCACACACATAGAGGGTAACTTGGATTACCACATAGGATAGTTTTTATCCCGAAAAAATGTTCCTGTGGGATGCTATGAGATGATGACTTTAATGTATTTCTTACTCCTTCACGCTCAAACTACTTATCAGATGTTCATGAAATTTGACATATGGTTAGAAGGGAACCTGTCTTAATATATGGGATATTTTTATCCCGAAAAAATGTTCCTGTGGGATGCTGTGGGATGTTGACTTTAATTTATTTGTTACTCCCTCACGTTACAACTACTTATCAGATTTTCATGAAATTAGTCATATGGTTAGAAGAGAACCTGTAATAACATACCTATAGGAAAGTTTTTATCCCGAAAAAAAATATTTTGGGTTTTGGGTTTTGATTTTTGAACGATTGTTTTGAAATTTTATATGGATATTTCGATGGTTACCTGGATGGTAAAAAAATACAATTTGATCCGGCAGGTGGCGCTGCTGTCTTGGATCCGGTAGGTAGCGCTGTTGTCGGAATGTCAACTTCTAAACGGCTCAACCGATTGGGTAGAAATTTTATATGGGTATTTCGATGGTTACCTGGATGGTAAAAAAATACAATTGGATCCGGAAGGTGGCGCTGCTGTCGGAATGTCAACTTCAAAACAGCTCAACCGATGGTGTTGAAATTTTATGTGGGTATTTTGATGGTTACCTGGATGGTAAAAAAATACAATTGGATCCGGTAGGTGGCGCTTCTGTCGAAATGTCAACTTCTAAACGGCTCAACCGATTGGGTTGCAATTTTATATGGTTTGAAGCAGAGCAAGTTGATCGTTTGGGATGAATTCTCAATGTCCCATAAGTACGCAGTAGAAACGGTAAATCGCAGCTTACAAGATATTCGCGGCAACCGTTTGTAATGGGTGGAGTTGTTTTTTTTACTGGCTGGTGATTTCAGACAAACGCTGCCAGTTATTGAAAGAGGCACACCGGCTGACGAAATCATTGCCTGTCTGAAATCATCAACGCTATGGACCCAAGTTGAAAAATTTCATTTGACATGTAACATGCGAGTTCATCTTTATAATAACCAGGAATCTGGTGCTTATGCAAGTAAGCTGTTGTAAATTGGAGAAGGTCGACTTGTAACTGATAGAGATGTACAAATTGAATTCAAGGAAGAATTTGCCATCCAGTTACCACGGATACAGAGTTGCTTAAGAACGTTTTCCCGAATTTGGAGAGCAACATAAATAATCAGGAGTGGTTATGTGATAGAGCAGTTTGTCTCCAAAAAATGACTCCGTTTATACAATAAATTTGAACATATTGGAGGCGGTAGCAGGTGAATCAAAAATTTATGAATCATTAGACACGGTTATGAGCAGTCACGACAGCACTATTTATCCGTTGAATTCTTAAACTCTTTAGAATGAACAGGAGTACCCCCACACAAATTAGAATTGAAGGTTGGAGTTCCAGTTCTTCTGATGCGTAATCTTGACGCACCAAGATTATGTAATGGCACAAGACAACTTATTACAGATCTTGGTAGATTTATTATAAAAGGTCCTCACAGGAACAGCGAAAGGAGAAAGTTTATTAATACAGTGTAATACACAACATGTAGTTTGTCTGAAACCACCATTGAATATACTTACGAAAAACTAACTTGGGGGCGATGTAAAAATAGTATTAAAACACTTTTCAATGTTTTTTTTTATTTTTTTGTCTATCTGTTTGTCTGTATGTTTAAGCTATCTCCAAAATTACTGGATGGATTCGCATGAAACTTTTTGTGGTGTATAAATACTAAGCTTGGTCAATATTTAGAACACTTTCCACTGCCTAATATAATTATGGTTATAAATTTTATTATCACTACTTAATTTAAAACAAAGTCGTTTTCCGCCGTCTGTGTGTCTCTATGCCTAGATCTTTAAAACAATCAGATTTTGATGGAATTTTTAATAGATAGGGGATTTAAGAGGAAGGTTTATTTGTAAAAACACTTCATTTCTGAAGTCCGAAATCAATGCGGGCGAAGCCGCGGGCATAAGCTAGTGTCAGCATACATCTAAATAAAGGCTTCTGATTAAATGTTTAAAAGAGTCCAAATTCTTTGCACTTTTTATATTCAGTGGTAGAGCATTCCATAACGTGATGGCTCTAACTGTAAAGGACTTTTCATAGTACCTACTTACTATGATGAAGTACTATGAGAAAGTAAATTTTACTCGGAGCGTAGTTCTCTACTGGTCGAAGTGTGAAATTTAAAATTTTCTTTTAAATAGGTAGGTGTTTTTGGATCGTACAGAATGGTTATTACAGATATTATATATTCAAATCATATTATATTATATTATCATATTTTCGCAAACCAAATATGAACCTGTTCGAAAGATTCTGAAGGCGCTCAACTTTCTTGAGCTGTTCTTCTGTAAGGTTCGTGTAGACGGTGTTTAAGTAGATGGCGGCATAATCAAGGATGGATAAAAATTGTGACTCAGCATTTGTCACTTTGGTTGGTGTGGGAAGCATGTATTGAAGGCGTCATAAGGAGTGCCATGTCGCATATATCTTCCTACTAATTGCTACTACTACTATTGTAATAATAGAGATGAAAGTATGGATCGTTCCAAATTTTTAAGGTTTCCTCAAATTCTCAAGTAGAATTGAGAACAAAGAAAACTTTTAATTAAAATATTTGCTATTCAGTAATAAGATTTTAATAATTACAAGTGCCTAAATCCTTTTAGCCATTATTAATTTAGATTTCGGTTTATATTTCATAAATTCTTTTTTTTTACTCTTTTTATTTTTTTACTTCTATCTTAAAGTAACCAACCGAATATTTTATAAATTGATCCGTTATTTATTAACTGACCTCGACGGTAAAATAAAAAAGAACCTGAAACATAAAGGTCTCTTAAGATTGTTCGCTACTTCAGTTTTTGTGCCAGTAAGCCTTAATGAAGCAGTAGCACCTACTCACACCCTCTAGACTACTGCAAATGCGTCATAGCGTATAATATTTGCTACACAAAAAATCTAGACATATACAGTAAACTTGTAGAATATATAAAACCTACTTGCATATATGAGGTATGATCCTCATATATGTGAGGAAACCTTTCTGTTCGATTGAGGTTCAAACCTTTATTCTGAGTTAAAAAAAAATGATGCCTCATCATCGGGATACCCAGACAGGGTGGAATGAAGACGGCAATCGTGATTCGCCACGATATAGACGAAGTTCTGTTGCGTATTAACATTAACGCGCATGCGTTTCGCTCCACCTGCCCTCCTTGTCTGGCGCAGTAGCATTTCCCTCCGTCCCTCTCGCACTCGGGAGGGTCGATATATACGCTAGGTACGCGTACGGTGCCGTACCGACCAACTAGTACGCAGGTTTCTGGCGTCTTGCACAAACGTCAGTTGCGTCCAGAAGCGAATCGCTCCAACGCGGCCGCAATCATGTCGCGAGCCGTACTATTTATTAGTGTTTTTACGATATTTTTGGAGGTCCTGCATGCTAGCCAGGTAAGTTTAGGAGTAATTGTAGTATGTAAGGGGATAATTGGCTGAAACGTGAGGCCTTGACACCTAGGACTTAAGGTGCAAAATCGATTGCGTTATGTTTTTCGAAAACGGGCATTGGAACCGGCTGAAAACGTCCGCGGATGTCATAAAAGTTTTGTTTATGAATTATTTTCACGCAGGCATTCTGAAAGTTTCCTCCTTTTGGGTTTTTTTTAGTTACATAACAATTTTCTGTTGCATATACATTCTTAATTTGAAAATATTGTAGAGTTTATTCGTCTAATACGTACGGAGTCTTTATGTTTTATTTGCCGTATTCTAATTTTAAATTAATCTGCGAAAACGGGAAAGTGTTAAAAAGGTTAATCTAATTAGCTAATTATGCTAAACTATTGTATATTATATTATTTCATGGATATTTTTGCGTTAGAATAATATGATTAGGAGGACGTCTGCTGAAACGGATGCGAGAATTAATAGCTGTAGTTTGTAGTTTGGAGGAGGAAAATGAAGATAAAGATGATGATGAATGTAAGCGCTTGCACATTCTCATTTATTTGCGATCAACTAAGTAAAGCGAGCGATATAGATGACGTTCCTGATGGGTGGACGCCTTTTTGTGACATTTTCTTCCCGATATACTCTCGGATGTCCCTAGAGGGTAACTCACGCGCGGGACATTGGAGAGAATGTCCAGATATTCGGTGGGTACTTTGGTAAGCGCTGCTACTTAATTGTAAAGTAGAGAAGACAATTGGAGGTTTTCAGGGCATGTTACAAAATCCCGACGGCAAATTGCCCATTGCCGGTGGCCCATGGAGGAGGGAGGAGTTTGTTCCCTTATACTATAAAAAAGTAGCTTACCCTTGTGAGCACTCATTTTCTATTACTTAATTGTGAGTGTCCCAGCAGTGGGACGTGACACGAGGTGATGTTAATGACAGCTTCGAGCCGAAAAATAAAGAACTGCCAGAACAATAAACAAAGCTCTTTTTAAAATCCGATGAGTTCTCTATGAGACTTTTCACAAAAAAGCTCTAACAATAGATCCGAGGAAGGTTCTTTTCTTCTTCTAATAGGAAGAGGTAGAGCCTCTCTCCATTGCATCCGAATTGGGCCGACACGACGGCTGTACCTCTCGCTTACACGAAACCAGCTCGGCGAAGTGACGGCTGTGCTGTCGCATTTCGTGCGGTGTGTAAGTTTGGCTTCTCTTTGAGCTGCAACTCATCTTTTTAAAATTTTCTTTTTGACTGCTTTTCACTCCAATAAGTCTAGCAATAGACCCGAGAACGGGAGATTCTTTTCTTCTTCTGACAGAAGTAAGAAGGGAGGAGAGGATGAGGTATTTACCTGTAGCTGCGAAAGTAAAATCATAGAACATAGGGCATAAAGATAAAAGAAATGAATGGGTGAATGACACCACTTAAACTTATATATTAATTGATCCGACTCTTATATCATTTAGTAATTCCTATTATTATTACTAAATGATCTAAGATCCGACTTGAATATGTGGATAATGTATATAAAATCTTCTTAGATTTTATAGAACTTAACAAATTTCATAAAAAAATGGATTGAAAACGGATAGTTTTTATCATTTTGATATTTCTTACGCAGTCTTCACTGTCATAGTTTAACAACGCTGAATCGGGAAGCTTGAAGATAAAATTTGTCAAACAGGTCGGGTCAAACAATTCCACCTACATACGTACAAAAAAGATAACCCTTCCCCTGGCCCAGTGGGGTAATAAATACCAAAGCTCCGGGCGAACATTCCCAACGATCCAAGCAACATATCGACGGCGTGCATCGGTTTCGTAATCGATTCTACTCGTTTGCAAATCGAGTGGAGATAATTCATCGCTTTCTGCGCTATCTGATAGATGTGTGATAAGCGCAGGGCGCTTTTAAACTCGGCTCACGTTCGCTGTCCTTATTGATTGTATTACATTTTACAACCGCTTCAAACTCGATACGTATATTGGTCTTCATGACCCTTACGAGTATTAAATGTCAATATTTTTTTCAAAACTGATTTTAATAGTTGCCATGTTGGTAGAGATGGATATCAATGTCGTTTTTGTGACATTGTTAAGTCATTGGTGTGTTTTATGGTTCCGTATCATAAAAAAATAAGATACCTTATATGACTGCTTCCCATCCGTCCGTAAAGAAAATAGCTCTAGATTTTTTTACTTACTTACTGTACTTGCAGTTAGATTAAAATAAAGAACTAAGATAATACTGTAACGATAAAAGGAAAAATCTAAAAAATTATAATTAATAGTTATATGATAGAAAAATAATTACAAACTTTCTAGTTTACATTCGGCAAAAAAAGAGAACCGCGAAGAGAGAATATCATCACTTTACTTATGTACCAAAAGATAATCAAGAGGGTGATACAGTTGACTTAGAATCAAGAACTAAGATATAGATAATATATAGATAAGAGTATAGATAAAAGGTAAACTTATGGATAATTATTTGTAATTCCTATACATATATGTAGGTTTGTCAACTTTTATAAGTTTTCATACTCTACCACCCTCGGTTCGCGAGTACGATTCTCACTTTCCAGGCTTTTTTATCCCACTACGTCAGAAAGTGTATTATGCTCTTCAACTATGCGAATATGTCATTGGTACGCTCTGGAAACGTACCTTAAAACCTTAATTTTAGGAGTGTCCCGGGTGTATTAAAATCATAATTGTTTCATGCCGTCGGGTCGCCGTCAAGCAATATAAATTGCTTCAATAATCATACTAATAATGATGATTAATTAGACATACACAAGAAATCTATTTTTTATCACTCGTCTGCTTGTTAGCCTTACAATAAATTGCAAAAACAAAAACCCTGACTGATTAAAATACATTGTAATATGTACACCTTCTTTTGCGGTATCAAGATTCATGTAACGATACCTCATAGGTTGCGCCAAGCCATTGAGGCTCTGGCAGTAACATAGACATCTATAAACATACGTTTGAATAATATAACACTTCTTCTGAAGGGTTAAAAAGTGCGACCACTATGATTTTCACTTTCCTCTTATTACCACACACAACTTATAAAAGAAAGACAGAAAGGATGTAAATGAAATATACTTTTGAACGTATCATATTTTATAGCAATCGAAATGTATCTAATAAATAAACAATAACGAACAAAACCTACTTACAAACAAAACATATCCCAATGCAGACGCATAAATACAAAAGGGATAAAAAACGAACCTAAATTTAGAGAATGAAATCCTGCAGATCTGGACAGATGAGCAGCTGCGCCCGACCGGTCCTGTACGTTATGTTCTTTTAGAATATTCAATTATCGATCTATTTACACGTCCTGGCTGTCTGTTGGACAAAATGTAGCAATGAATAAAACTACCCTACTAATGTAAGTTTACCCTAAATGTAAGTTTGTTTGTTACGCTTTCAAGCTATAACTATACAACCAATCATCGTGCAACTTAGTAAACGTTTTCTTTGAAGTGTTAGAAAGGCCATACGGATACAATTTCAATCATTTTTTTTTTATATTTTAACGGATGCGGGAAAAGCCGCTGGTAAAATATAGTGTTATATATATTAATAGCGATTTTATCACAGTTTTTTTTATAAACACTGTGACAAGCTATAGCTGGCACATAAAAATAGAACATGGTCTCATTTTAAAGGGCTTCCGAAGGAGAGAGGATTCTCAACTGGAATTTATCTAAAAACCTTTATAAATTCTATTTTAATGTACTGTACTCAGCCAATGTAGCAAGGAACATAGAAATCTCGTACGTACATACAGTCGAAAAATATTAGCCTCTTTCTGGCGCAATCTGGTTTAAGAGTCTGAAGCCTCCAGTCAGATATTCGCATTTCATAAGTCAAAAGTTAGTAGTAACGTTTCAACGCGAGTAAAAAGAAATAAAGAAGTGTGGGCGCACTGTTGAGAAACTTTTAGCTTTCCTGAATTGAGGCGTGCCGTAGACGGCTCTGTGATCTATAGCTGAACTTTTGTGGCGACTAATGCGCCTGAGTTTATATTAAACTGTTACTTGTAGAGTTGTGAAAACTGTCTGTGTCAGATCACACCATAGAGAAAAGGAAAAGAAGCGCGTTAAAGCGCAAAACGTTACGCTGAGCAGGGTATATTCGTCATCATACTCAGCCTGTTTTCGTCCATAGCTTGACATACTCTTTCTCAAGTGCTCGCCACTGAGCTCGGCATTCAGCTTTTGGTAAATGGAGGGTAAAATATTTTATATACTCAATCTTTTTCACACCGAAGGGTTTAATCCCTCTCAATTAAGCAGTAAATTCTATAACAAATTAAAGATTGTTGATTGTTGAAATATATTATTTTGAATATGTAGTTCACATCCCTACTATCTGAGTAAAATATATGTAATAGCTAGCTGCGTGCCGCGGTTTCAACCGCGTAAATTTTGATACTGTGGAAAAAAGAAAATCATCCCATAGCATCCCATAGGAACATTTTTTGGGATAAAAACTATCCTATGTGGTAATCCAAGTTACTCTCTATGTGTGTGTCAAATGTCATGAAAATCGGTTCAGCAGTTTTTGCGTGAAGGAGTAACAAACATACAAACTTTCGCATTTATAATATTAGTAGGTAGTATAATATTATTATTACTACTAATTTCCCTTAAATTCTGCTTCAAATATAATGGGTGAAGTGATTCATATACGTTCGCCAGTAAGAGGGGTTGTGGTGAAAGATTGCATTAATAGAGTGAGTCATTGATGCTCACCATAACTGAATCACTGAAGCGAATTGCCCCCTTTGTGTTAACAGTCGGGTAAAGTAATCGGTTAAATTGTAAAGTAATCAATGACTTGCTATTGATAGCTATCATCCGATTTTGGAGATCCAAGAGAATAATAATAAAATACGATTATTAATTTCTCTGTGGCAACAAAAAAATGCTTTGGTCTGATTTTGCCACTTTTCCTTAACTCATATTTTTTTGTTTTCGCGGGAAAATGCTTTGCGTACTACCACTTTCTTTAACTCATATGCTTAGATCATTTAGTAAATGATCTAGACTCCTATGTTAATAAGACAAGTCTATTTTTTTTATTTTAAAACATTTTTTTGCTAATAAATAACTAAAATAAATCGGAATAGGATTGTTTTTCAAAATGGAAATTTTCGTATATACCTACTTTTTTTTTCAATAAAAGAATAAAAATTAAAATGGCGTAATATGAATTATAAGATCGCAAATCAACGCCGACAGAAACATAAGAACCTTATCTTCCGATTCTCAATATCGCCATATCATTTTTCAGGAGAGGGTGGATGGAGGATTGTATTATTACGGTGGCCCGTGGAGGTGGGAGAAGGGAGGAGAGAACGCACCTGTATAACCTTTATGCGGATATCTATGGGTGACGGTAGTCATGAAAATAGCTCCAACTGCTGGTTTGCTCACTCATACTATGAAAATAGTAGTTTATGCAACTGTCATATAATGAAGGGTATTAAAACACGAGTGGAATTTTTGAAACGAGCGATAGCGAGTTTCAAAATAGTTACAAGTGTTTTAATACCCGTGTTATATGCAGTTGCATACACTACTTTATCTTCACTAATAATAATAATAATAATAATAAGTTATTTATTTCTTCGAGCAAAACTTAAGTGCCTAATACAATGTTTGGAGAAAACCCTTTAAGTAAATCTGTAGTGGGATTCTCCGCTCTTCCACAGGACACAAACACTTGATTAAGTTATGGTACAAACATTAAGATTATCTTAATAACACATGTCCACACCGGTATTAACACTAAAATTTGCTAAAACATATTCAAGTTGTTATACATAATAATAAACACAAAACTTTGTTGTTTACTCTAATACAATATATCAATATTTTGTAATATTTAACTTTACAGTATCTGGTCTGTTCAACTTTTATATAATAATATGTATTTATTTTATAATATTAATTCTAAAACTATTTGATTTTCGCTAATACTGACTAATAGAATTAATCAATTAATACCTTGGGCGTCGATTGCCGACTGTCGGCATATGCTAATGACAGTTGACATTGCAGCGCGCGCTGGGCCAATCAGGAGCAAGCGCGCGCTGTTCAGGATTTTGACATACGTCTGTCTCACCATTTTTCTCTCCCTCTCGCTCTCACACAGTGTTATAATGAGATTTTACGATATCGATTTGGATATTAAAACATCATGTCAAATTGTTTAAATTGAGTTTTTTGTTTTCTGAGCTATAACAGTAGTCATTATAAGTCAAGTATTGGAAACATAAGTAGAATGTTACAACATTAGTGTAGATAAAATTTATTAATATTTCAAATAGTCAAATGATAAAAAAAATGCAAAAATAAACCTTAAAGTAGATTATGTATTATATAATATTGATATTTGGAAACTGTCGTCAAACAGTACCGGTAGAAGTTGATTGTATTTTGACTTTAACTTATAGTGCAAATATCTATTTAATACATATGTTGATTTATCATTAAGCTGACATTAATGAGTACATATTCTGTAATGTATATACGTAACAGTAGGCTGGGAAACCAGAAAATTGTAATGCGCCCAAACTGAGAGAACCGAAACGCAAAAATTATAATACTTATCTCATATTTGATTTTATTACATAATAATAAATAAGTAATCACACTAATAAAAATCGCTTAAAAGTATAGAGGTACATGTACTATTCAGCGATTGTATTTCTTTTAAGCGTTATTTTCCAGACAAATAACATATTAAGATAATAATTAAACTAGGGAAATTTACCTATTACAAATTATGTCGAAATATATAGAAGTACCAATTTTCAAAATACCCGGAAAACTTTCTATATAAAACTACCAAATGACTGGACTATAACCACGAGTATTTCAATGGGTGCCGGATCTCATCAAATGGCTTCGATTTCTCATATAAGCAACAAGAAATTTAGAGATGTTTTGGCACGGGCTCCCATTGTATAACTACCCCACCGTATTTGAAGTAAATCTTCTATACGCGCGCTTGACTTGGGGAGTAATCCGGCGAGAGCGTTACAAAAATTTGTTGATCGGGCGAGGCCAACGGAAGTTGTCATTCAAATTCGATTTAAGTGAAACTTTTTTGTATTTAAAAAATAAATATCATATGACATGCTATGTCATTGTGACCACGGTAACGAATTTGTGTATTAGATCAATAATTAAGATTTACTTCAGTTGTGTGGTCTAAAGCACAAACTTAATTTTTTTTGTGTTATTGATGGGCAAACGAGTAGTCGGAGCCATTTTCACAATCGGTGCCCATAGACTGCCACATAGAGGCTACACAGATGCGCTGTCCTCCTTTCTCATCCCTCCTCCAAGGGCCATGACTAACACTTCCAGATCATTATACATCTCCGAGAGCCCATTACGTGTGACTATATTTGAGAGAATTTCATTAAGAGCTCGTAATTCGGATTGCGAGCGGAGACGCGTTGCCATAGATGTCCTTTATCGCGCATTAATGCTCAGCGCTTGATAATTTATGAGTTGATGAGTCTGACAATAAAACGGGACTTAATTGGAGTTCGTATCGATGGGAACTCATGTATTTATGGCGTTCGATTTTTGTGACAGTAATTATGGTGTAGCTATACTTAAAAAGTCAGTTATGGTAGTTTGATACTGTGGTCTATGGTTAATCATCAATAGTAGAGAGGGATCAATGTGGACGACCCGGGATGACCTATCACAGCTGCTAGCTTGTCACCGTGAGGCTAAGGGTTGGAGGTCTGAATTATCCCTTAACTTAATTTTAACTTAGGGATCATCTCTCCACTCCGATCAGCTCAAGTTACCAGGTTAGAACTAACAAACTAGAAGCTATGTGGTACATAGAGTTTAAATATCGAATTGGTAGTTGTTGAAACTATTTCTACTAACCTATAACACTTATATTGTAGGGATTAATCATACCAATAAGTATATTAACGTTAAAATCAGATCGGGTTCCAGGTGGGGGCTTAGAAGGGCGGCAACCCTGGGCCCATAAGGCTAAGGGCCTTAAGATCATTATTGTACCTATAAAATGGCTCCCATTCTCAATTCAAAGCTCTCCAAGCCTCGAGCGCCGCCAGAGCTCCGGTGGTAGCTAAAATCTATAAAAGAGTTTAGGCAGGCTAGCTCAAATATAATTCTAGTCTTTCGTTTTCATGAGTCAATAATACCAAGACCTATTTCATTAATTCCACAAGTCATTAATATTATAAATGGAAACAATTATATTGTTTGTAACTTCAGGCTAAAGCTCGTTAGCAAATTTGGATGATATTTTGCACAGATCTAGAATCTGGAATAGCTGAAAAATAACTTTATACGACAAAGATCGTATTACTTTTACACGAGCAAAACTGCGCGGCATAGCTAGTCGCTAATATATGTAGGTATGTTTATTGATATGTGTAATTGATTTACGGCCTAGACAGCTATTGAATGTATTGTAACGGTAATAAAATTCATACACCCGATACTTTTGTTGTTTCTTGTGTACCGATAAATTTCAACACGCCGATATAAATTTCAGATGTTTCGAGACCTTTGGCTTTATGACGGACCATAAAATGTGTGTCCCAATAAAAGATTTATCTATCGTTATTCAATAAAGTATTTTCGTATTGTAAACCAGTGACGGGGAAATGTTCAATTAGAGGTCGGAGTGGTCAAGGTTCGATCTCGACTCTGAGATCTGTGATTTCGATATATCACACAGAATGCGACAATGTACTTACCTGTCACTTTGCCCCGGCATAATATAGGCAAGAGGTACCGTCACTTGCCCGCTCAATTCGGCTGCAATGAAGTAGGGCATTACCTGTTAGGGATGTCGGAATTGCAATATCGATATATCGATATTTTTGAAAATATCAATATCGGTACCGATATTTTTATTTAAAAATATCGATATGTCGTTATGATACAGCGGTCGGTAACCCTCCCGGTTGTGAAGGAGAGGTCAACGTAAAAAAAAGTAAATTTAGGCTTCTAGATTAGGTGCCACAAAAAATATCGCCCAAAAATATCGATATTTTTTCGACAATCCTTACTACCTGTAATATCAGGGAATCTTTCATTGCGTCATAACTGTCACTTCTGGTACTCGTATCTCACCGAACGAAACGAAATTTTCGCGTCTTAACCGTTCGCGGAAAATTTCGTTTCGTTTAAGAACAGCATTAAATGATACAATTTTGTATGTTAACTGGGGTATAACGCGACTGCAGTTTACTCCATAAGAACGAACATGGTTTTAAACGGAAAGACGCGCAATTGATGTAAGGACGGTATAGTTTTTCCCTGCTCGGCGGTTTTACGTTCGATTACTCCAAGCCTTTTAAGCGCGTCTTAAATCATTGATTGAGGACTAAACTTTAAACAGTATTTTTTTTAGATCAATTCAATTATCTTAGACAATTTGTAATGAACGCTGAATGCGTCTATGATATATACATATCAGGAGAAATTGCATAAAGTTAGTAAATATTATTTGTTGGCGTGTCATAAATAAACAGTAATTAAAATCAAAACGTGACATAAAAAAAATCAAACTTTGTTCCTATCTACCGACAATAAGTTACAAAACACCATTATGTTCTGGAACTTGTTTATTTTTTTTTTTTTTTATGATAAAGGAGGGCAAACGAGCAGCCGGAGCCATTTTCATGACTACCGACGCCCACAAACATCCGCATAGAGGCTATACAGATGCGCTGCCCTCCTTTCTCCTCCCACCTCCATGGGCCACCGGCTACTTACACACCGCACGAAACGCGACAGCACAGCTGTCACTTTACGCCAGTCTCGTGTAAGCGAGAGGTACCTCCAATACTTATTATGACGTAACAATTTGCAGTATTAAAATTCAACTACCCACCGAGTGACCGATTAATAAATCAGAACATAGGGGTCTCGTTAGCTAATTGGCGAGTTACAACCGACCTGAACTTTGGCGATTAAGCCATTATTCAGAGGCTGTAACGGGGATATGTTGTGTTAGGGCGGCAAACACGAGTCAACAACGTGAAACTCTGATGGAGCGGTGGAGAATTTTCGATTCTGATTTTGATATCATAACTGACTTGCGGTTTCGCCTTTGTGTAAGTATATGGAGTTGAATTATTGTTCTTGTTTTAGTGCCGTTTCGGTTGCAGCCATAGATTTAGAATGTACAAGATACCTACACAATGTCAGAACAGAGGCGAGACAAAAAAATATTTGACAAATGGCAGAATTACTACAAAAACACATATATGACTTTGTCATTATGATGTAATCGGACGCTATGGCCTCTTAATCGCGTAAAATAATTGTCTCATATGTACTTCATCTACTGTCACTTTTCTTTTCCGATGATTGGATGTTAATTTGAATGTCTCCCTCCCACGCTTTATACGTCTTTCACGTAGTGAGAACAATTCTAAATCTATGGTTGCAGCTGCCTCTCTCTCTTTCTCTAACAAGATGTCGCTTTAAAAGTGATGATGCCGCGTTTGGATGCTGTTATTGTTATTATATTACCTATAGACATCCGCATAGAGGTTGTACAGATGCGTTACCATGCTTCCTCCTCTACCCTCCATGAACCACCGAATACGCCGGATCGTGTAGAGAGGTACCTCCCCGGTCGTGCCAGCCCAGATCGGCTGCAATTCCTTGGCACTTCCTCTTACAAACACTAAACTATTTTATTTTACACGGCAAACGGTAACGGATAGAAAATATCTAGCTTTACGCTGTTACAAAATTAGGATACTTCACACATTTTGTAAAACAATATTTTTCCACCCGAACAACAAAACAAAACAAAAGGTTTGCGCTACAAGTCAATCGAAACAATCGCCAAAAAAATAAAAACAACCTTCCCTCGTACAGTATGAATACACATACAATGGTTTTACAATATTTGCAGATTTTAATAGTCTGTGAATATTGTACAGTTGACAATTACGTTCCAATTTCATTTTGATTCTTTTGTTGTATCGAATCTTGTTATATATTGTTATATTAAACCTGTAGATGGAAATGCAATAATATTTTTGTTTATAATAATAAAAGAATGGTTTTCTGTATGAGGATGTGGCGAACTATATCGACTAACGTAAAGAAACATTTTTGTTTGTTTTATCAAATAAACTCCGAAACTATTTTAACCAATAGGCATGGATTGGCGAATAGTACATTAATCTATGGTTACATTTTGATTAGACATTTTAAACCTTTTTAGAGTTCTGTAGCCAAATGGCAAGAAACTTTTTTACTGGAGAATGTAGGTTCCCTTGTAGACATTTTGTACGAATAGCATCGCGGGGCATTCATCATTTTTTCCTAGCCTTTATCCCATCTACTTGGGGTCGGCTCTCCTAATGCGGCGTCGCCAGGTCATTCTGTCCTGGGCCGTCCTTGGTGGTATATGGGCATCTATGAGATTTCTATTTACAAGCCCCATCCATGTAAGTTGGGGTCTTCCGCGACCTCTGGGCTTTTCATCCATCTCAATTACCTTTCTCGTCATGTGGTCGGATGATCGCCGCATGACGTGGCCATACCAACGGAGCCGGCTATCGCGGGGCATTGGTAGTAAAAATTAAACCTTTCTATGAAGCGTCATAAAAATATCCTAGAGTTACGTGCAATGTGTTATAGGTAATTTTCAACACACACATAGTGCGCGCTAGAGAGTAACGATTGTATTTGTTTTTAGGACTAGTCCTAACTTCTAGAAGTTCTTTAACTCTGCAATAAATGCTTTTTATACAGCAAGAAAGTAATATATTACGACCCCTTAGGCTAGAAAATGCTCTAACGCTTAAAGTAACATAATATTTAAACGTCTAAAATTGTATTTCATGTAAACTCTCTTTTAGATTAAAAATGCGTGTAACTTTGTTTGTACTTTATGTTATTAGGAGAATAGCTTTTAGCGTTATATGCTTTTAAGTCCGGGGCTGTTCCCCAGCTGAAAGTCAATTTAATATATCTTAATATGTGAATAAAGGTCTTTGTATGTGCAGGGCGTGTACCATATTAAGTAGATAAATTATTTAAAATCATCTTGTGCGTAAATAAAATATCTAGCCTGTCAACGGGCCTTTTATATATAATTAGATATGCAATAAATCGTATTGAATTTAAAAACATAGACATACTTTTTTACAGTACATTAGAAAAGATATACTTATCTATATACATATGTACAAATAAATTAGTCTTCAATGTTGACTTTTGTAGTCGTGTGCAAATGGATAGATTTAGAAATAATTAGTGTTTTTTTTCAATTTAGCCTTTTTAATAGTAGTTTATACAACTGTCATATAATGAAGGGTATGAAAACACGAGTGTGAGTTTTTGAAACGAGCGAAGCGAGTTTCAAAATAGTTAACGAGTGTTTTAATACCCGTGTTATATGCAGTTGCATACACTACTTTATCTTCACTAATGCAATTTATCAATTAATAAAACATTGCGAAACATTAAATTCACTCGTAGGTACGTATATTGTCACATCGAACCGAGCGACGCCTGTTTGACCGACGAGGCGACGACTGCTTGACCGACGAGGCGACGACTGTTTGACCGACGAGGCGACGACTGTTTGACCGACGAGGCGACGACTGCTTGACCGACGATTTAAAAAT